>JAHHZJ010000250.1:0-38753 GCA_021437245.1 Aegilops speltoides | reverse complement strand
GAGGCATTGAAGAAAATAGCGTATGGTAAGGCATTTTTCATGCAAAGCAAGCATGTGAATGTGAATTACCTATTACTTACCTCAATTCGAGCTCTCCAGAGCTGCCGCAGATCTGCCCCTCAGCTTGTCCGATGCTACCGCTTACAGGCCAAGGAGGGAGCTCGACGGAGAAGGTCTTCGTCTCAAGATGCTAAGGCCGACATCCGTGCCCCTTAGCGACCAGCTCAAGCAGATGGTCGAGCTCCACAAGGTGGCCGAACAAAGCTATGAAGGGCCTCATAGTTCGGCCGTGGCCCAAGGAGGCCATGCCTCGGAGCTATTTCAGCCCCTGCGGCAGCTGGTGGATGCTTGTCCATGGGTTGAAGTCATCAAGCACTACCGCAAGATTGAAGGTGCCTGCCGGGCCTTGCCCGCAAGCTAAGGTGTAATGGGGCAAGATGGATGTCGAGAAGCTTGTGACGGACGCGCCACCGCCGGGCAAGGAGTATCGCACGCCCGAGATGTATTATAAGGGTGTCTCAAGGGTGCCCGAGATTATTGGGTGAGTGCTCCAAAGATGTAATATTTGAGTAGACTCTCGATTTTGTTATCCTCGCGCTGAAAACTTTGTTCATATGCGCTAAGCAACGCTTGTTAATTTAAAATATTACCTTCAGGCGGCCGCTTATCAAATCTGAGAGATGGCAAGTTGTCGGCTTCACCCCCATGCCACGAAAGTGCCGGGTGTTCGGGATAAACTTGAGCTCTTATTCCCATTTTGGGTCCATCTAGGAGGCGCCAACACAACGTAACAAGGCAACCGGACTTATAGTGCTTGAACACTCTCACTTAGCCATAGAATTCTATAATTTTAAATTTCGGCGGCCCCTAGTGTTCGAAGATCGTTCGGGCGCCATCCACGCCGGGCCGACGAAGCCGTTCCTCGCCTAAGCGCATAAGTCTTTAGGGACTCAAAAACCTCTCGAACAAATGACATCAGCTCTCGCCTCATCATGACGCTTAGTTTTAGCTTTTCCATCGAGGTGCTCGCCTTAACTCAACTGGGTACAATCGCGGTGGTTCTCCCAGCGCTACCTTAGCCGATATAATGGAACGTAAGGTACCAAAACATGGGAGCCGGGCAAACCCAACTATTGACCCAAGACATGATTCGAGCCGATGCATATAATGCTATAAGTTCGGGTGCCGCGACTTGTGAAAGTGTTTGGACTTATCACACCATAATGTGGGGAACTTAAGCCCTCGGTGTATTTAGCCATACCAAAGTGTACGGATGCAACATGTCATAAATGAACATGTGTATAAGAAAGGAATGCAATTATAAGCAAAAAGTGATGCATTGTTTATTCAAGAAATACCGCCATGAATGCGTAACGATACAAATAGTGCGGTAAGCAAGGGATGGGACTATTAAACATGTCCTCTCCGTGGGTAGGCTGCGTAATGGTGTATAAAACAGATTTAATGCTCGAATGGAGACCACCGGATACTGCCGAGAGCCTTTCTCCTTCCCTGGCTGTTAAGATCGTGAGTTCGGCAGTTCATCACGGACAGGCCTCTAGTGAACGGAGTCCTCGTGGATAAGAAAAAGAAAAGGGAAAAAGGATGACACACTTGGGAGCCCCGTGTGGTTAAGCCGCATTCGGGCCCATCGTGGTCGTGACCTCCCTATGCCCACGGTATCTCCGTGAGCGTAATGATGTACGCCAAGGCACCGCCTTGATATTTTGCAAGGGGCTGGGGTTAGCCGCGACCGCTACACGTGCTTCGGACGTGCCTGTGGTCTTGTTGTAGGTTACTCGGGCGCTGCGCAGAGGTTCCGCCGCTTAACGGCCGGACTCGAGAATTGCCTTAAGAGGCTGCTCAGACTTCTTCCGCGAGAGCCGCCGGTGTTCCTCCGCTTGGAGGAGCGCTCAGTGTTTCCGCTGACCGTGATGACCTCGAGGGCCTCGCATTTTGAGCTTGAGGTATGCGGAGGTGGCACCGCTGAACTTTGTAAACGCGGTCCGTCCGAAAGCAGAGCATGATAGCCATCGCGGAACGGAACTATGTCAAGATTAACTCGCCGAAGTTATCCGGGGTCCAAGACCACTTCCAGTAACCGAGCCTGCATAATTGGCCTCTACACCGTATGACGCCTTTGAAGGTCGCTTTGTGGGTTTAATCTTGAGGGGTCTATTCCCATCTTGCACATCGTGATCCTCGATAAAGCAGGTTCAGTTGCCGCCGCCGCCCATCGACTCGTGAGGTGAAATCCATCGACGATTGGGTCTAAAACCAATGCAAAGAACCGCCGCGGAGGATGCTGGTGGTTGTCCTTCGATCAAAAGTGATCGGGCAGAGGACCATGGGTTGAACTTCGGGCGATCGGATCCATCGCAGATACGCCCCTCGAGTGCACGCCTCGCCTCCTCCCGGGTATGTGGGTTATGATATCATGTTCACCGCTCAACTTGTGGGGGAAACCTTCGTCTCTATTGTTCGGGCGTCGGGTCTCTTCCTCGCATCGCTATGCAGCCCCTTGTCATTGTTTTCGCGATTAGCTTGCTCAAGATGTTGAATACCCAACAGTCCCTCGTTGGTGTGATTAGTGGTTTTCGGGTGCCGTATCCGCACGAGCGGTCGAGTATTCGGTCCAAATTGACGGACCCGAGTAGTTCTTTTGAATGGCTTTTTCCACGACCGGTTTCGAGCCTCTAACCGCTATCGACCGCCGATCCTCGGTATTGTCGCCGCACGCAGCGCTTTGTGCTTGTTGCGACACAACTCGCCGCTGCGGTCCTTGGTATCCGGACCGCCAGAATTTTGCCGAGGTTGTTGCTACGGGCTAGCCAGCTGTCCTCTCCGCGCCAAGCGGGTCATAAGTGATGTGAGGGCTGCCATGGATTTCGGCTTTTCCCGCCCTGTGCCGGGCAAGCCACTCGTCGTGGATGTTATGTTTGAAGGCTGCGAGGGCCTCCCCATCCGGACAATGACGATTTGATTTTTCTTAGTTAAGAACCGTGTCCGTAATTGTCCGCCGATTCGTCTGGCTGCTGAATTATATGGCTTAGGTCGCCGCCCGGTGGTCGCACATACATGCCCCGGAAGTTATCAAGGAATGCGGCTTCCGTGTCCTCCCAACACCCAATTGATTCTCGCCGCAAGTGTTAAGCCAATGCCGAGCTGGTCCTTTAAGCTTGAGTGGGTGGTATTTGATGGCGGAAGATCATCATCAAGGGCCATGTGGATATGAAGGAGATAGTCTTCATCCAAACCGCTGGGTCCGCTTGTGCCATCATAGTATTCAATATTCACGGTTTAAATCCTTCGGGATTTGATGATCCATTACTTCATCTGGTGAAGCATAGTGGGTGTGCGGCGCTCAGATAATATATCACGACGAGCTCAAACGAGCTTTGTCTATCAGAAGTTCCGCCCGCCGGATTCTGTCAGGTCCGGCCGCGACGGTTGTCGCCGCAGGTCATGAGGCGCCCACGATCCGTAGATCGATCTTGATTGTCTTGCCTTATCCTCCAATATATCTCGCAAGTCCGGAGCGCCCTCGTGGCTTTGTGCTTTTCGAGCGATGCTGTGGTATGGTTTTAGTGGAGGGCCTAGAGGCCTTCTATCGCGCCACGGGTGGTCGGTCATCCGTACAGCGCTACCGGGTGATGCAGTTTATATGCCTCCTCCTCTAATCGGGGAGCAGCTTATGCGCTTGGGGTAGCTTTTGAGGGCATTCGAGTTCATGCTCTTCGCCGCAAGGACTTCATCCATCTGCTTGGCCAGCGATCTTGATCAGCTCTAAGTTGTTGCTGCTTTTTCTTGAGGCTGCTTGCCGGGCCATAAGCCTGAATTTAAACGCCTTGTTCGACGGGATCCTCGTGCACGACGTAATTGTCTGCCGCTCAGGCTTGCCTCGCTCCAGAGGGAGGCATGTAATTATCATCCTCTACCTCTTCGCTCTCGCCGCCTTCCCGAGGGCTGGCTTCTCTCGCCCTCCCGTGCTAAATCTTGCTGGAGGGGGTTGTCTTCAAGACTGCCTGGGTGTTATTATCTCCGTGCCGGAATCTCCATTCTGCTGTGGATTTAGAGCGGCGCCACCGACGCCGCGCTTAGGCTGTTTCTTGGAGGGTCTTCCGCTGCCTTTGCCATTCCCATCCTTTGGGATATCCACCATGTATATGTCATATGACGAGGTGGCTTTCCGCCTAGTAGGCGCTGGTTCTTGGTCGTTTCCTGCATCATCGTCCATACCGCCGATGTCTTTGGAGTCAAGTCTAGCAAGTCGGTT
This sequence comes from Aegilops speltoides, assembly GCA_021437245.1. Taxonomy (NCBI): domain Eukaryota; kingdom Viridiplantae; phylum Streptophyta; class Magnoliopsida; order Poales; family Poaceae; genus Aegilops; species Aegilops speltoides. The sequence continues at coordinate 34,477 of JAHHZJ010000250.1, read as the reverse complement.
AGATCGTCGACAAAGGCTACTAAGTGGGTGGTGGGTGGGCTTTGAATTTCTTCGTCGTCCAGATCCCAACCATCCCGACCGCAGCTTCGCCAGGCTCTCCGATAACGAGAGATACTTTAGTGAATTCGTGGATGTCGCCAAAAGGTGAGTGTTGAAAGATGTCCGCAGCGGTGAACTCCATGATCGGCGCCAACCGATTCGATTGGTAGGGGCGCTGGGGTTCGAGTCCGGCGAGGAGTCCCGACTCTGGAGTCACGAAGCCAAGAAGGACAAGGTCAGATTCGCCCATCGCCAGAGGTTGTTGCCCCCAAGGCGTGTCTAGCCACCCGCCCTCGACCAGCGCAAGCCGTGCCCGAATTAAGGGTCGGAGCGACTCATGTGCGCCTCCGTGGCACCGTCCGCAAAGCAGAGCTAAATCATGCCCATCGGCGATAGCGCGGCCGCCGTGGCTCAAATCCATCAAGATCAAGTTCGCGATGTCACCGTGAAGTTCACACTTCCAAATATGACTCGACGGCTAAGGGCGAAGCTTTCGATCCGCTTCCAAATGGCTGCCGAATTGGCCCGGCGCAAAGCCGCCGAATACGTAAGATCTGTCTGGGAGAAAAGTCTCACCTCGATCAAAGCTGTTGTTGTTGACGATCAAGGAGCCATCGAGCCTATCGGTGACGCATACGAGGAACTCTCAATGAAAGCACCAATGTCGGTGTCAAACCGACGGATCTCGGTAGGGGGTCCCGAACTGTGTCTAGGTGGATGGTAACAGCAGCATAAGGGACACAATGTTTTTACCTGTGTTCGTGAAGGAAATATGCCCTAGAGGCAATAATAAAGTTATTATTTATTTCTCATATCATGATAAATGTTTATTATTCATGCTAGAATTGTATTATCCGAAACATGATACATGTGTGAATACATAGACAAAACTATAGTCACTAGTATGCCTCTACTTGACTAGCTCATTAATCAAAGATGGTTATGTTTCCCACCATAGACATGTGTTGTCATTTGATTAGTGGGATCACATCATTAGGAGAATGATGTGATTGACATGACCCATTCTCGTTAGCTTAGCACTTGATCGTTTAGTATTCTGCTATTGCTTCCTTCATGACTTATACATGTTCCTCAGAACTATGAGGATTGTGCAACTCCCATTTACCGGAGGAACACTTTGTGTGCTACCAAACGTCACAACGAATCGGGTGATTATAAAGGAGTACTACAGGTGTCTCCGAAGGTACATGTTGGGTTGGCATAATTCGAGATTAGGATTTGTCACTCCGATTGCCTGGAGAGGTATCTTCGGGCCCTCTCGTAATACTCATCACCTAAGCCTTGCAAGCATGTAACTAATGAGTTAGTTATGAGATGACGACATGAACGAGTAAAGAGACTTGCGGAACGAGATTGAACTAGGTATTGATACCGACGATCAAATCTCTCGCAAGTAACATACCGATGACAAAGGAACAACGATGTTGTTGTGCGGTTTGACCGATAAAGATCTTCAGAGAATATGTAGGAACCAATATGGGCATCCAGGTCCCGCTTATTGGTTATTGACCGCAGACGTGTCTCGGTCATGTCTACATTGTTCTCGAACCGTAGGGTCCGCACGCTTAAGGTTTCATGATGCTTATATTATGAGTTTATGTATTTTGATGTACCAAGTTTGTTCGAGTCCCTGATGTGATCACGGACATGACGAGGAGTCTCGGAATGGTCGAGACATAAAGATTGATATATTGACGACTATATTCGACACCGAAAGGTTCCGGAAGTTTTCGGAGAAAACCGGAGTGCCCGGGGTTACCGAACCCCCGGGAGAGTTAATGGGCCACTTGGGCCTAGGTGGAAGAGAGAGGCGGCCAGGGTCAGGCCGCCTCTCCCTCCAGTCCAATTGACTAGGAGGGGCGCGCCTCCTTTCCTTCCCCTCCTTCCTTCCCTTCCTCCTAGTAGGAGTAGGAAAGGAGGAATCCTACCCTACTAGGAGGAGGATTCTCCTCCCTTGGCGCACTCTAAGGGGCCGGCCGGCCTCCCTCCCTCCTTTATATACGGGGTAAGGGGCACCCTAGACACACAAGTTGATCATCGAGATCGCCTTAGCTGCAGCGGTGCCCCTCCACGATATTACACCTCGGTCATATTGTAGCGTGCTTAGGCGAAGCCTCGCGACAGAGAACATCAAGATCATCACCACGCCGCAGGCCGATGGAACTCCTCCCCGCGCCCGCTGGATCGGAGATCGGGGTGCATCATTGAGCTGTACGTGTGTCAAGAACTCGAGGTGCCGGAGTAACGGTGCTTGGATCGGTTGGACCGGAGGACGACGACTACTTCCTCTAAGTTGCGCCAACGCTCCGCTTCGGTCTATGAGGGTACGAGACAACACTCTCCTCTCTGCTATGCATCACCATGATCTTGCGTGTGCGAGGAAATTTTTGAAATTACTACGCTCCCCAACAGTGGCATCCGAGCCTAGGTTTTATGCGCTGATGTTATATGCACGAGTAGAACACAAGTGAGTTGTGGACGATATAAGTCATACCGCCTACCAGATGTCATACTTTGGTTCAGCGGTATTGTGAGATGAAGCGCCTGACCGACATTACGCAGACGCTTACGCGAGACCTGGTTTCACTGCTACGAGCACTCGTGCTTAAAGGTGGTCAAGGGTGTCTGCTCTCTCACTTTAGTTGAACTGAGTGGCTACGCCCGTCCTTGTGAAGGTTAAAACAGAGTCTATTTGACAAACTATCGCTGTGGTTTTGATGCGAGGTAAGAACGGTTCTTGCTAAGCCCGTAGCAGCCACGTAAAATTTGCAACAACAAAGTAGAGGACGATAACTTGTTTTTGCAGGCATGTTGTGATGTGATATGGTCAAGACGTGATGCTATATTTTATTGTATGAGATGATCATGTTTTGTAACCGGTTATCGCAATCGGCAGGAGCCATATGGTTGTCGCTTATTGTATGAAATGCAACGCTCAGTAATTGCTTTACTTTATCACTAAGCGGTAGCGATAGTCGAGAAGCAATAGATGGCGAAAATGACAACGATGCTACGATGGAGATCAAGGTGTCGCTACGGTGACAATGGTGATCACGACGTAAGCTTTGGAGATGGAGATCACAAGCACAAGATGATGATGGCCATATCATATCACTTATATTGATTGCATGTGATGTTTATCCTTTATGCATCTTATCTTGCTTTGATTGACGGTAGCATTTTAAGATGATCTCTCACTAATTATCAAGAAGTGTTCTCCCGAGTATGCACCGCTGTAAAGTTCTTCGTGCCGAGACACCACGTGATGATCGGGTGTGATAGGCTCTACGCTCAAATACAACGGTGCAAAACAGTTGCACACGCGAATACTTAGGTTATACTTGACGAGCCTAGCATATACAGATATGGCCTCGAACACGGAGACCGAAAGGTCGAGCGTGAATCATATAGTAGATATGATCAACATAGAGATGTTCACCATTGAAACTACTCCATCTCACGATGATCGGACATGGTTTAGTTGATTTGGATCACGTGATCACTTAGATGACTAGAGAGATGTCCTGCCTAAGGGAGTTCTTTAGTAATATGATTAATTGAACTTAAATTTATCATGAACTTAGTACCGATAGTATTTTGCTTGTCTATGTTTGTTTGTAGATAGATGGCTCGTGCCGTTGTTCCGTTGAATTTTAATGCTCCTTGAGAAAGCAAAGTTGAAAGATGATGGTAGCAATTACACGGATCGGGTCCAGAATCGAGGATTATCCTCATTGCTGCATGTAAGAGTTACGCCCCGAAGCACCGCTGGTGCCAGCCCGCTGCCGATGCAACCGACGACGTTAAGAACGCCCCGCAGAGCAAAGCTGATGACTACTCTATAGTTCAAGGTGCCATGCTTTACGGCTTAGAATCGGTCTTCAACGACGCTTTTGAACGCCATGGAGCATATGAGATGTTCCAGAGTTGAAGTTAATATTTCAAGCAAATGCCCGGATTGAGAGATATGAAGTCTCCAATAAGTTCTACAGCTGCAAGATGGAGGAGAATAGTTCACAAGGAGCATATACTCAAAATGTCCGGGTATAATAATCACTTGATTCAACCGGAGTTAATCTTCCGATGATAGCGCCATTGACAGAATTCTCCAATCATCGCCACCAAGCTACAAGAGCTTTGTGATGAACTATAATATGCAAGGGATGAACAAGACTATTCCCGAGCTCTTCGCGATGCCGAAAGCCGTGGAGGTAGAAATCAAGAAGGAGCATCAAGTGTTGATGGTCAACAAGACCACTAGTTTCAAGAAGAAGGGCAAAGGGAAGAAGAAGGGCAACTTCAAAAGAACAAAGCAAGTTGCTGCTCAAGAGAAGAAACCCAAGTCTGTACCTAAGCCTCAAATCGAGTGCTTCTACCGCAAGCGATCGACATCGAAGCGGAACCGCCCCAAGTATTTGGCGGATAAGAAGGATGGCAAAGTGAACAAAGGTATATGTGATATACATGTTATTGATGTGTACCTTACTAATGCTCGCAGAGCACCTGGTATTTGATATGGTTCTCTGCTAATATTTGCAACTCAAACAGGACTACGGATTGCCGAAGATTAGCTAAGGACGAGGTGACGATGCTGGGAAATGGTTCCAAAGTCGATGTGATCGCGGTCGGCACGCTACCTCTACATCTACCATCGGGATTAGTTTTAGACCTGAATAATTGTTATTTGGTGCCTCGCTGAGCATGAACATTATATCCGGATCTTGTTTGATGCGAGACGGTTATTCATTTAAATCGAGAATAATGGTTGTTCTATTTATATGAGTAATATCTTTATGGTCATGCACCCTTGAAGAGTGGTCTATTTTATTGAATCTCGATAGTGGTGATACACATATTCATAATGTTGAAGCCAAAAGATGCAGAGTTGATAATGATAGTGCAACTTATTTGTGGCATCGCCGCTTAGGTCATATCGGTGTAAAACGCATGAAGAAACTCCATACCGATGGACTTCGAATCACTTGATTATGAATCACTTGGTACTTATGTAACCGCGCCTCATGGGCAAGATGACTAAAACACCGCTTCTCCGGATCTATGGAGAGAGCAACAGATTTATTGGAAATCATACATACGATGTATGTGGCCCATGAATGTTGAGGCTCGTATGATATCGTTATTTTCTCACCTTCACAGATGATTTGAGCAGATACGGTATATCTACTTAATGAAGCACAAGTCTGAAACATTTGAAAAGTTCAAAGAATTTCAGAGTGAAGTAGAAAATCATCGAACAAGAAAATAAAGTTTCTACGATCTGATCGTGGAGGAGAATATTTGAGTTACGAGTTTGGTTTACATTTGAAACAATGCGAATAGTTTCGCAACTCACGCCACCGAACACCACAACGAAATGGTGTGTCCGAACGTCAGAATCGCATCTTACTTGATATGGTTCGATCTATGATGTCTCTACCGATTTACCGCTATCGCTTTGGGGTTATGCTTTAGAGACGGCCGATTCACGTTAAATAGGGCACCATCAAAACTGCTGAGACGACGCCTTATGAACTGTGGTTTGGCAAGAAACCAAAGTTGTCGCTTTAAAGTTTGGGGCTGCGATGCTTATGTGAAGAAACTTCAACCGATAAGCTCGAACCCAAATCGGAGAAATGTGTCTTCATAGGATACCCAAAGGAGACTATTGGGTACACCTTCTATCACAGATCCGAAGGCAAGATTTTCGTTGTTAAATTCGGATCCTTTCTAGAGAAGGAGTTTCTCTCGAAAGAAGTGAGTGGGAGGAAAGTAGAACTTGATGAGATAATCAGATCTACTCCTTTATTGGAAGGTAGTTCATCACAAGAACCGTTCCTATGACAACTACACCAATTAGTGAGGAAGCTAATGATATTGATCATGAAACTTCAGATCAAGTTTCTATCGAACCTCGAGGTCTACCAGAGTAAGATCCGCACTGAGTGGTACGGCAATCCTATTCTCGAAGTCATGTTACTTGACCATGATGAACCTACTTAACTATGAGGAAGCGATGATGAGCCCAGATTCCGCAAAATGGCTAGAGGCCATGAAATCTGAGATGGGATCCATGTATGAAAACAAAGTATGGATTTTGTTGACTTGCCCGATGATCGGCAAGCCATTGAGAATAAATGGATCTTTAAGAAGAAGACCGACGCGATGGTAATGTTATCGTTTACAAAGCTCGACTTGTTGCAAAAGGTTTTCGACAAGTTCAAGGAGTTGACTACGATGAGACTTTTCACCAGAAGCGATGCTTAAGTCTGTCCAAATCATGTTGGCTATTGCTGCATTTCATGATTATGAAATTTGGCGATGGATGTCAAGACTGCATTCTTGAATGGATTTCTAGAAGAAGAGTTGTATATGATGCAGCCGGAAGGTTTTGTTGATCCAAAAGGTGCTAACAAAGTGTGCAAGCTCCAGTTGCTCCATTTATGGACTAGTGCAAGCATCTCGAGTTGAATAAACGCTTTGATAGTGTGATCAAAGATATGGTTTTATACATGACTTTTGGAGAAGCCTCAGATTTACAAGAAAGTGAGTGGGAGCTCAGAGCATTTCTAGTTTTATATGTTGATGACATATTGTTAATTGGAAATGATATAGAATTTCTCGATAGCATAAAGGATACTTGAATAAAAGTTTTTCAATGAAAGACCTCGTGAAGCTGTTATATATTGGGCATCAAGATCTATAGAGATAGATCAAGACGCTTAATAGGACTTTCACAAAGCACATACCTTGACAAGATTTTGAAAAGTTCAAATGGATCAGTGCAAAGAAAGGATTCTTGCCTGTGCTACAAGGTGTGAAGTTGAGTCAAACTCAATGCCCCACCACAGCAGAAGATAGAGAAAATGAAAATGTTCCTATGCTTCAGCCATAGGCTCTATCATGTATGCAATGTTGTACCGGACCGACGATGCTTAGCAATAAGCTTGGCAGAAGGTACCAAAGTAATCCAGAGTGGATCATCGACAGCGGTCAAGAACATCCCGAAATACCGAAAAGGACTAAGGATATGTTTCTCGATATGGAGGTGACAAAGAGCTAGTCGAAATGGTTACGCCGATGTAAGTTTTGACACCGATCCGGACGATTCTAAATCGCAAACCGGATACGTGTTTTTATTAAACGGTGGAGCTGTAAGTTGGTGCAGTTCTAAACAAAGTGTCGTGGTGGATCTACATGTGAAGCGGAGTACATAGCTGCTTCAAGCAGCAAATGAAGGAGTCTGGATGAAGGAGTTCATTTACGATCTAGGTGTCATACCTAGTGCATCGACCAATGAAGATCTTCTGTGACAATACTGCAATTGCTTTGGCAAAGGAATCCAGATTTCACAAGAGGACCAAGCACATCAAGAGACGCTCAATTCCATTCGGGACCAAGTCCAAGTGGGAGACATAGAGATTTGCAAGATACATACGGATCTGAATGTTGCGCATCTGCTGACTAAGCCTCTCTCACGAGCAAAACATGATCAGCACCAAGACTCCATGGGTGTTAGAATCATTACCATGTAATCTAGATTATTGACTCTAGTGCAAGTGGGAGACTCAAGGAAATATGCCCTAGAGGCAATAATAAAGTTATTATTTATTTCCTCATATCATGATAAATGTTTATTATTCATGCTAGAATTGTATTATCCGAAACATGATACATGTGTGAATACATAGACAAAACTATAGTCACTAGTATGCCTCTACTTGACTAGCTCATTAATCAAAGATGGTTATGTTTCCTACCATAGACATGTGTTGTCATTTGATTAGTGGGATCACATCATTAGGAGAATGATGTGATTGACATGACCCATTCTGTTAGCTTAGCACTTGATCGCTTAGTATTCTGCTATTGCTTCCTTCATGACTTATACATGTTCCTCAGAATTATGAGGATTGTGCAACTCCCATTTACCGGAGGAACACTTTGTGTGCTACCAAACGTCACAACGAATCGGGTGATTATAAAGGAGTACTACAGTGTCTCCGAAGGTACATGTTGGGTTGGCATAATTCGAGATTAGGATTTGTCACTCCGATTGCTCGGAGAGGTATCTCTCGCCCTCTCGGTAATACTCATCACCTAAGCCTTGCAAGCATGTAACTAATGAGTTAGTTATGAGATGACGACACGGAACGAGTAAAGAGACTTGCCGGAACGAGATTGAACTAGGTATTGATACCGACGATCAAATCTCGACAAGTAACATACCGATGACAAAGGAACAACGATGTTGTTGTGCGGTTTGACCGATAAAGATCTTCAGAGAATATGTAGGAACCAATATGGGCATCCGGTCCCGCTTATTGGTTATTGACCGAGACGGTCTCGGTCATGTCTACATTGTTCTCGAACCGTAGGGTCCGCACGCTTAAGGTTTCGGCGATGCTTATATTATGAGTTTATGTATTTTGATGTACCGGTTTGTTCGAGTCCCGGATGTGATCACGGACATGACGAGGAGTCTCGAATGGTCGAGACATAAAGATTGATATATTGGACGACTATATTTGGACACCGGAAAGGTTCCGAAGTTTTCAGAAAACCGGAGTGCCGGGGTTACCGAACCACCGGGAGAGTTAATGGGCCACTTGGGCCTAGGTGGGAAGAGAGAGGACGGCTGTGGTGGGCAGGTGCCTCTCCTCTCCATCCAATTGGACTAGGAGGGGGCGGCGCCTCTTCCTTCCCCCCTCCTCCTTCCTTCCCTCCTAGTAGGAGTAGGAAAGGAGGATTCTCCTCCCTTGGCGCGCCTAAGGGGGCCGCCGCCTCCCTCCTCCTTTATATACGGGGTAAGGGGCACCCTAGACACACAAGTTGATCATTGAGATCGCCTCAGCTGCAGCGGTGCCCCCTCCACGATATTACACCTCGGTCATATTGTAGCGGTGCTTAGGCGAAGCCTCGCGACAGAGAACATCAAGATCGCCACCACGCCGTCGCCGACGGAACTCCTTCCCCGCCTGCTGGATCGGAGATCGGGGTGCGCCATCGAGCTGTACGTGTCAAGAACTCGGAGGTGCCGGAGTAACGGTGCTTGGATCGGTTGGACCGGAGGACGACGACTACTTCCTCTACGCTATGCGCCAACGCTTCGCTTCGGTCTACGAGGGTACGAGACAACACTCTCCTCTCGCTTGCTATGCATCACCATGATCTTATGCGTAAGCGTATGAATTATTTTGAAATTACTACGCTCCCAACATTCGGCCCTCTCAATGGAGGTAAACCCTACTCTGCTTGATTGATATTGATGATATGGGTAGTACAAGAGTGGATCTACCACGAGATCAAGGAGGCTAAACCCTAGAAGCTAGCCTATGGTATGATTGTTGTTCTGTCCTATGGACTAAAACCCTCCGGTTTATATAGACATCGGAGAGGGCTAGGGTTACAGAGTCGGTTACAATGGTAGGAGATCTACATATTCAGATCGCCAAGCTTGCCTTCTATGCCAAGGAAAGTCCCATCCGACACGGAGGAAGTCTTCAATCTTGTATATTCATAGTCTTGGAGTCCGCCAATGATGATAGTTCGCTATCCCACACCCCCCACCAAAGACTCAAAGGCCTTTTGCCACAAATACGATGTCAACTACATCATCATAAAAAGCAATATGACAATGATGAACCGTGTCATAATAAACGAAATGGTGGAATGTTGCATGGCAATATATCTCGGAATGGATATGGAAATGCCATAATAGGTAGGTATAGTGGCTATTTTGAGGAGGGTAATGGTGGGTGTATGGTACCCGTGAAAGTTGCGCGGTACTAGAGAGGCTAGCAATGGTGGAAGGGTGAGAGTGCGCATAATCCATGGAATCAACATTAGTCATAAAGAACTCACATACTTATTGCAAAAATATACAAGTCATCAAAACAAAGTACTACCTGCATGCTCCTAGGGGAAGGGTTGGTAGGAGTTAACCATCGCGCGATCGCGACCTCCACACATAAGGAAGGCAATCAATAAATAAATCATGCTCCAACTTCATCACATAACGGTTCACCATACGTGCATGCTATGGGAATCACAAATTGTAACACAAGTATCTCTCAAATTCACAATTACTCACTAGCATGACTCTAATATCACCATCCTCATATCTCAAAACAATCATAAGGAATCAAACTTCTCATAATATTCAATGCACTTCAAATGAAAGTTTTTATTATATTCCCTTCGATGCCTATCATATTAGGACTAAATTAATAACCAAGCAAATTACCATGCTGTTCTAAAAGACTCCCAAAATAATATAAGTGAAGCATGTGAGTTCAACAATTTCTTCAAAATAAAACGATCACTGCGTTTCTAAAAAGATATAAGTGAAGCACTAGAGCAAATGACAAACTACTCCTAAAGATATAAGTGAAGATCAATGAGTAGTCGGATGATTGTGCTACTATGTGAAGACTCTCTAACATTTAAGAATTTCAGATCTTGGGATATTATTCAAACAGCAAGCAAAACAAAATAAAACAAAATGATGCTCCAAGCAAAACACATATCATGTGGTGAATAAAAATATAGCTCCAATTAAAGTTAGCGATGAACGAAGACGAAAGAGGGGATGCCATCCAGGGCATACCCAAGCTTAGGCTCTTGGTTGTCCTTGAATATTACCTTGGGGTGCCTTGGGAATCCCCAAGCTTAGGCTCTTTCCACTCCTTATTCCATAGTCCGTCAATCTTTACCCAAAACTTGAAAACTTCACAACACAAAACTCAACAGAAAAACTCAGAAGTCTGCTAGTATAAGAAAATAAATCACCACTTTTGGTACTGTTGTGAACTCAGTCTAAATTCATATTGGTGTAATATCTACTGTATTACCACTTCTCCATGGTTCATACCATCCGATAATACTCATAGATTCATGAAAATAAGCAAACAACACATAGAAAACAGAATCTGTCAAAAACAACAATTGTCAGTAGTACTCAGAACTCTTGAATACTTCAGAACTCCAAAAATTATGAAATAAATTGGTGGACGTGAGGAAATTTTCTATTAATCTTATTCAAAAATAATCAACTTAGAATCACTCTTTTGTTAAAATGACAATTATTCTCATGAGTGCAAAGTTTCGCTTTTTACAAAGAAGATCAAGATTAACTTTCACCCAAGTCTTCCCAAAGGTTCTACTTGGCACTTTATTGAAACAAAAGCTATAAAACATGATTACTACAGTATCTTAATCATGTTAAAACACCAAAACAGTAGGTATAAATGTTGGGTTGTCTCCAACAAGCGCTTTTCTTTAATGCCTTTTAGCTAGGCATGATGATTTCAATTATGCTCACACGAAAGATAAGAATTGAAACACAAAGAGAGCATCATGAAGAATATGACTAGCACATTTAAGTCTAATCAAATTCCTATGCCTATGGACTTTGTGAGCAAACAACTTATGGGAACAAGAATCATAGGAAAGCCAAACAAGCATAGCTTCAATATTTTCAACACATAGAGAGGAAACTTGATATTATTGCAATTCCTACAAGCATATATTCCTCCCTCATAATAATTTTGAGTAGCATCATGAATGAATTAAACAATATAACTATCACATAAAGCATTATTTTCATGATCCCCAAGCATATAAATTTTATTACTTCCACATAAGCAAAATTCTTCTTATTCGGAATAGTGGGAGCAAACTCAACAAAATAACTATCATGTGAGGCATAATCCAATTGAAAATTAAATCATAATGACAAGTTTCATGGTTATCATTGTTCTTTATAGAATACATGTCATCACAATAATCATCATAGATAGGAACTTTATTCTCATAATCAATTGGAACCTCTTCCGAAATAGTGGAATCATTACTAAATAAAGTCATGACCTCTCCAAATCCACTTTCATCAATATAATCATCATAAATAGGAGGCATGCTATCATCAAAACAGATTTGCTCATCAAAACTTGGGGGCCTAAAATATCATCTTCATAAAACATAGCATCACCAAGCTTGTGGCTTTGCATATCATTAGCATCATGCATATTCAAGGAATTCATAATAACATCATTACAATCATGCTCATCATTCAAATATTTAGTGCCAAACATTTTAATGCATTCTTATTCTAGCACTTGGGCACAATTTTCCTTTCCATCATTTCACTAAAGATACTAAAAGATGAAGCATATGAGGGAACCTCAATTCCATTTTTTTGTAGTTTTTTTATAGACTAAACTAGTGATAAAACAAGAAACTGAAAGATTCAATGCAAGATCTAAAGACATACCGTCAAGCACTAACCTCCCGGCAATGGCACTAGAAAAGAGCTTGATGTCTACTACGCAACCTTCTTCCTCAGAGACGTTGTTGGGCCTCCAAGTGCAGAGGTTTGTAAGACATTAGCAAATTCTCTCAAGTGGATGACCTAAGGTTTATCAATCTATGGGAGGCGAGGATGAAGATGGTCTCTCTCAAACAACCCTGCAACCAAATAACAAAGAGTCTCTTGTGTCCCCAACACACCCAATACAATGGTAATTGTATAGGTGCACTAGTTCAGCGAAGAGATGGTGATACAAGTGCAATATGGATGGTAAATATAGGTTTTATAATCTAAAATATAAAAACAGCAAGGTAACTAATGATAAAAGTGAGCGTAAACGGTATTGCAATGCTTCAAGCAAGGCCTAGGGTTCATACTTTCACTAGTGCAAGTTCTCTACAATAGTAACATAATTAGATCATATAACAATCCCTCAACATGCAACAAAGAGTCACTCCAAAGTCACTAATAGCGGAGAACAAACGAAGAGATTATTGTAGGGTACGAAACCACCTCAAAGTAATTCTTTCTGATCAATCCATTGGGCTATTCCTATAAGTGTCACAAACAGCCCTAGAGTTCATAGTAAAATAACACCTTAAGACACACATCAACCAAAACCCTAATGTCACCTAGATACTCCAATGTCACCTCAAGTATCCATGGGTATGATTATACGATATGCATCACACAATCTCGGATTCATCTATTCAAACCAACACAAAGAACTTCAAAGAGTGCCCCAAAGTTTCTACTAGAGTCAAGATGAAAACATGTGCCAACCCCTATGCATAGATTCCCAAGGTCATGGAACCCGCAAGTTGATCACCAAAACATACATCAAGTGGATCAATAGAATATGCCATTGTCACCATGGGTATCCCAAGCAAGACATACATCAAGTGTTCTCAAATCCTTAAAGATTCAATCCGATAAGATAACTTCAAAGCGAAAACTCAATCCATTACAAGTAGGTAGAAGGGGAGAAACATCATCGATCCAACTACAAGACAAAGCTCATGGTACATCAAGATCATGCCAAAGCAAGAACACGAGAGAGAGAGAGAGAGAGAGAGATCAAACACATAGTTAATGGTACATACCCTTAGCCCCGAGGGTGAAATACTCCCTCCTCATCATGGAGAGCGCCGAGATGATGAAGATGGCCACTGGTGATGGATCCCCACCTCCGGCAGGGTGCCAGAACAGGGTCCCGATTGGTTTTTGGTGGCTACAGAGGCTTGCGGCGGCGGAACTCCCAATCTAGGTTATTTTCTGGAGGTTTCTGTATTTATAGGTGAGATTGGCGTCGAGAACAAGTCATGGGGACCCACAAAGTCCACGGGCGCGCCTAGCGTGGGGGAGCGCCCACCCTCATGGGGCCCACGGTTCCCTCCCAGAACTCTACGCTCCAAGATTTTTATATTTTCCAAAAAATCTCCGTTGATTTTCAGCTGCTCGAGAACTTTTATTTCTGCACAAAACAACACCACGGTAGTTCTACCGAAAACAACGCCATCCGAAAGTTAGTTCTAACCAAATGATACCAAAATCATGTAGATATATTATAAACATGGGATGAATACATCAAAATTATAGATACGCTTGGTGATGTATCACTTACCCATCGAGACTAGCGCTTTGAGTATTGCCGCAACGCTTTGTGCACATTAGTGATCATACTTTCCATAGCATACATACCATATAATTGTGGTGCATCTCTTTGTATCATCTCTTGTGTTACAAAGTTGTCATCGATACACAATTGCTATCTTGTTTCGGAAGTTTTGCATGAGAAAAGATCTCAAAAGAGAAAGAGCCAAACAAGCTTTTAAGCAAGAGGAAAGATAAGCAAAGAGCTTATAAACAAGAACCATAGCATCATACTACATTAAGATTGTCACACTCGATCATCTTGGATCATATCACCGAATACCATACATATAGCATATTTGGGATAGAAGTTGTTACATTTTGCTTATTAGGTTGTGCACAAGTTTCAGATCCGCCTATTGTGCAACTCGCTAGCGCTCTCTAGTGTTGTGCAACAAGAGCATTTTCGTGGCTTCTACATTTTGGCTCATTTTTGGTTTGAACAACCCCACTTATCTATTTGCGTGTGTTTTCGTGTACCGCTACTTGTTTGGTCTACTTGTTGCATTTGTGAATTTGCTAATCTTTTTCAACATCTTTGAGTCTCACTAACGATTGCATCAAATTTTGTGCCACCATCCTAACCGAGCTCCCACATAAGCTTTTACTTGTGTAGGTGTGAGAACCACAAGAATTGGTACCGATTGTGCTATTTCCTTTTTCCACATTTGAGTGATCATTGATGCATCTTCGACATCGGTCAAGGTACATTTGGTATAATTCTTCTCTTTCTCCCACTCACATATTCTCTTGGAATGGTGGATAGGCCAAGTTCTTCTACCAACCCACTCTTCATCGAAAAGACGATGACATGTCATCCTATGTCACTAAGAGCCAACTCTTTGGTGCACAAAGAGCTTTTACCAAGAACAACAAGAAGTGAGCGACCGTGATCGACAATATCGCCATCGACTTGCGACTCTCCGAGCAACGAACAAGAGACTACTCGACAACAAGCTCAACGCACACAAAAAAATAGAACGATGCAAGGATGGACGAGATTCATGCCTTGTTGGTGAACCACCATTCTACCACTTCTTCCTACTCAAGACGGAGCCGCTCAAGTTGACACTCCGACGGCACCCTCTCTGGCTCAAGTACACCAACATCAAACACTCTACATCGAGCTACGCACCAAGACCGTCAAGCAACTCGCAATCCTCTACACGCCTATCATCCACAAGAGCAATTCGACGAGCAACCACATTGTCATCACCAGAACCAATCTCCTCTTGCACAAGCACAAGAAAGGCAACATCAACGTCTCCAATAGGAAGAGTGAGCGCGCCAACACCAAGACGAACAAGATGCCGAGGCTCAACGTCTTCAACAACAACAAAGTGAAGCACAAGCACTTGAGGCGCAACATGCCCTTCGAGAGTCAAGTCGAGCCGCCGCCAACTACAACCGAGATAGGCACAATCAAGAGGATGCACTTCATGAAGAAATTCAAGAGCGAAACTACCAAGCAAGAGTGTATCGTCAAGCTCCTCAAGCTCCTCCACAAGCTCGACAAGATCCTCCACAAGCTCAAGTGCATCAAGAGCATGATGACTACGGAAATCCTCCACGCCAAGAGCAATATGAGGTTGACAATCCTCCACGCCAAGGGCGCCATCATCACCCTCGACCCCAACACAATGAAGAGCAACGCTACGGCAAGCTCAACTTCACCATGCCCAAGTTCAACGGAAGCAATGATCCCGAAGAGTACCTTTCATGGGCATTGAAGGTTGACAAGATCTTTCATTTGGACAACCATGAGGAAGAGAAGAAGATAGCTATGGCATCCCTTGAGTTCCAAGACTATGTCCTTATATGGTGGGAACAAGTCCTTGAGCGCCGAGAAGCAAGAGGTGAACCACCAATCACCACATGGGAGCAAATGAAGGATGTCATTGATACGTCTCCAACGTATCTATAATTTATGAAGGATTCATGCTATTATATTATCTGTTTTGAATGTTTATGGGCTTTAGTAAGCACTTTTATATTATTTTTGGGAGTAATCTATTAACCGGAGGCCCAGCCCATATTGCTCTTTTCTTGCCTATTTCAGTTATTTGAAGAAAAGGAATATCAAACGAAGTCCAAACGGAATGACACCTTCGAAAGTTATTTTTGGAACGAAGCAACTGGGAACTTAGAGTGCAAGTCGAAGCTTCAAGGAAACCACGAGGTAGGGGCCACGCTCCACCCTCGTGGCCCCTCGTGGCTCGACCAATTCTTTCGCCATATAAGTCCATATACCCTAAAACCTTCGGGGGGCACAATAGATCGGAAGTTCCGCCGCCGCAAGCCTAACCTCTCGGGAGCCTGTTCCAGCGCCCTGCCAGAGGGGGGATCCCTCACCGGTGACCATCTTCATCCTACGCCTCCCACAGATTGATAAACCTTAGGTCATCCACTTGAGGGAAATTTGCAACTGTCCTACAAACCTATGCACTTAGAGTCCCAACAACATCTACAAGAAGAAGGTTGTGTAGTAGACATCAAGCTTTTTCTCATGCGCCGCTGTTGGAAGGAATCCTCACCGGTGGCCATCTTCATCATCCCGGCGCTCTCCATGATGAGGAGGGAGTAGTTCACCGTTGGGGCTGAGGGTATGTACCAGTAGCTATGTGTTTGATCTCTCTCTCTCTCTCTCTCTCTCTTCTGTTCTTGACTTTGCACGATCTTGATGTATCACGAGCTTTGCTACTATAGTTGGATCTTATGATGTTTCTCCCCCTCTACTCTCTTGTAATGGATTGAGTTTTCCCTTTGAAGTTATCTTGTCGGATTGAGTCTTTAAGGATTTGAGAACACTTGATGTATGTCTTGCCGTGCTTATCTGGTGACAATGGGATATCACGTGATCCACTTGATATATGTTTTGGTGATCAACTTGCAGTGTTCCGCCCATGAACCTATGCATAGGGGTTGGCACACATTTTCATCTTGACTCTCCGTAGAAACTTTGGGGGACTCTTTGAAGTACTTTGTGTTGGTTGAATAGATGAATCGAGATTGTGTGATGCATATCGATAATCATGCCCACGGATACTTGAGGTGACAATGGAGTATCTAGGTGACATTAGGGTTTTGGTTGATTTGTGTCTTAAGGAGTTATTCTAGTATGAACTCTATGATAGATCGAACGGAAAGAATAGCTTCGTCTTATTTTACTACGGACTCTTGAATAGATTGATCAGAAAGGATAGCTTTGAGGTGGTTTTGTATCCTACCATAATCTCTTCGTTTGTTCTCCGCTTTAGTGACTTTGGAGTGACTCTTTGTTGCATGTCAAGGGATATTTATATGATCCAATTATGTTATTATTTTTGAGAGAACTTGCACTAGTGAAAGTATGAACCTTAGGCCTTGTTTCCTACCATTGCAATACTGTTTGTGCTCACTTTTACCATTAGTTACCTTGCTGTTTTTATATTTTCAGATTACAAAAACCTATATCTACCATCCATATTGCACTTGTATCACCATCTCTTCGCCGAACTAGTGCACCTATACAATTTACCATTGTATTGGTGTGTTGGGGACACAAGAGACCCTTTGTTATTTGGTTGCATGGTTCTTTGAGAGAGAACATCTTCATCCTATGCCTCCCACTGATTGATAAACCTTAGGTCATCCACTTGAGGAAATTTGCTACTGTCCTACAAACCTCTGACTTGGAGGCCCAACAACGCCTACAAGAAGAAGGTTGCGTAGTAGACATCAAGCTCTTTTCTCGGCGCCGTTGTCGGGAGGTGAGTGTTTGAAGGTATATCTTTAGATCTTGCAACCTAATATTTTTGTTTCTTCTTTATCACTAGTTTAGTTTATAAAAGAAATTTCAATAAATAAATAAAATGGAATTGAGTTTGCCTCATACGGTTCATCTTTTTAATATCTTTCGTGAGAATGATGGAAAGGAAAATTGTGCTTATGTGCTAGAAGAAGAAGTCTATAAAATGTTTGGTACTAGATCTTTGTATGATCAGCATGATTGCAATGTTGTTAGTATGAATTCCTTGAATATCCATGATGCTAATGATATGCAAAGCCACAAGCTTGGGGAAGCTATGTTTGATGAAGATGATATTTTTTGTCCACCAAGTTTTGATGAGCAAATTTATTATGATGAAAGCATGCCTCCTATTTATGATGATTATATTGATGAAAGTGGGCTTGGAAGAGTGTCAACTTTAGGAAGTAATGATTCCACTATTTTGGAGGATGTTGAATATTATTGTGATAATTATGAAAGTGGATTTGGAGAGGTCATGACTTTATTTAGTGATTAATCCACTATTTCGAAGAGGTTCCAATTGATTATGAGAGCAAAGTTGCTATCTATGATGATTATTGTGATGACTTGTATGCCATTAAGAATAATGATAACCATGAAACTGGTCATCATGATTTTAGTTTTCAATTGGATTATGCCTCACATGATAATTATTTTGTTGAGTTTGCTCCCACTACTATTCATGAGAAGAAATTTGCTTATGTGGAGAGTAGTAAATTTTCTATGCTTGTAGATCGTGAAAAGAATGCTTTAGGTGCTGGTTATATTGTTTAATTCATTCATGATGCTACTGAAAATTATTATGAGGGAGGAATATATTCTTGTAAGAATTGCAATAATGTCAAGTTTCCCCTCTATGTGCTTGAAATCTTGAAGTTATGCTTGTTTTGCCTTCCTATGCTAGTTGATTATTGTTCCCATAAGTTGTTTGCTCACAAAATCTCTATGAATAGGAAGTGGGTTAGATTTAAAAGTGCTAGTCATATGCTTCATGATGCTCTCTTTATGTTTCAATTCTTATCTTCTATGTGAGCATCATTGTCATCATCATGCCTAGCTAGAAAGGCATTAAAGAAAAGCGCTTGTTGGGAGACAACCCAATATTTACCTTTACTGTTTTTGTGTGTTCACATGATTATGCTACTTTAGTAATCATGTTTTATAGATTTTGTTTCAATAAAGTGCCAAGTAAGACCTTTAGGATAGCTTACGGTGATAGTTGTGTTGATCCTGCTGAAAATCAGAAACTTTTGCACCCAGTTATTAGTTTTTATAATTCAAGAAACGTGATTCTGATCTGATTATTTTTGCTCTGGATTGGTACACAAATTTATTAGGACTTCCTAATTTGGTAGGATTTTTGGAGTTCCAGAAGTATAGGTTTGATACAGATTACTACAGACTGTTCTGTTTTTGACAGATTCTGTTTTCTATGTGTTGTTTGCTTATTTTGATGAATCTATGAGTACTATTGGAGGGTATGAACAATAGAAAAGTTGGAATACAGTAGATATTACACCAATATGAATTTAGAATGAGTTCACAATAGTACCTAAGTGGTGATTTATTTTATACTAACGGAGCTTACGAGTTTTCTGTTGAGTTTTGTGTTGTGAAGTTTTCAAGTTTTGGGTAAAGTTTCGATGGACTATGGAATAAGGAGTGGCAGGAGCCTAAGCTTGGGGATGCCCAAGGCACCCCAAGGTAATATTCAAGGACAACCAAGAGCCTAAGCTTGGGGATGCCTCGGAAGGCATCCCCTCTTTCGTCTTTGTTCATCGGTAACTTTACTTGGAGCTATATTTTTATTCACCACATGATATGTGTTTTGCTTAGAGCATCATTTTCTTTTGTTAGTATTTGCTTTCTGTTATTTAGAATAATGTTTTGCATCTATATTTTCAATAAAAGTGTCAAGGATAGCCTTTACCATGCTTATTTTGCTAGTATACATGTTGCTGTTTGAAAACGGAAAGTTTACCGCTGTTGCAAAAATTCCCTAGAAAAGTCAGAGAATGGTATAACGTTGAAACTTTTTGCATAATGAGATCTGATAAATCTTATACAGTGTAGTATTTTTCTCATAATTGTTGGAGTTAGGGAAGTATGATGAATCTTGCATTCTTTACAGACTATACTATTTTGGCAGATTGCTGTTATGTTTATGCGTTGTTTGCATATGTTTGCCTGTTTAATGATTCTATTTGAGGATATGAGTATTAAATATGCAGAGACATTTAGTATGCAATGTTGAATAAAAAATTTAGTGATTTTTTTACAGTAGAAACTGATAAGATTTTTGCATTGGTTTATACTAACTTATCTCACGAGTTCTTGTTGAGTTTGTTGTGGATGAAGTTTTTGAGATTTAGGAAACCGAGATATAAAAGGAATTAAGGAGACATAAAAGCTCAAGCTTGGGGATGCCCAAGGAACCCCAAGATAAAATTTTCAAGAAGTCTCAAGCATCCAAGCTTGGGGATGCCCCGGTAGGCATCCCACCTTTCTTGTTCAACAATTATTGGTTAGTATCGGTTGAGCCTAAGTTTCTGCTTCTTCACATGAGTTGTGCTATCCTTGCAATGTCATTTTATTTTGTTTTGCTTGCTGTTTGAATAAAGTACTGAAGATCTGTAATTCTTAAATGAGAGAGAGTCTTCACATAGTTACATAATTATTTAGCTACTCATTGATATTCACTTATATCTTTTTGCAGTAGTTTGTGATTTACTCGTGTGCTTCACTTGTATCCTATGAGTAAATGGTTGAATGAGTTGAATGTCATAAATCTGAAATTATATATGTTTCATTTTCTTATCCCATGGGGAGTAATGACTTCACATCTAAGATAGTAGAGGTTGTAAATTTATTCAAGGTTAGCAAGCATTGTATTGGTCATTTGAACAATTCATGAAATAATATTGAAGGAAGAGAGATTTCACATATAAATATACTATCTTAGACATCTTTTATAATTGTGAGCACTCATTAAGTATGACATGCTAAAGAGTTGATGTTGGACAAGGAAGACAACATAATGGGTTATGTTTTATCACATCTCAGTTAAAGTATATTGTCATGGATCATTCAAACATGTTGAGCTTGCCTTTCCCCCTCATGCTAGCCAAAATTCCTTGCACCAAGTAGAGATACTACTTGTGCTTCCAAATATCCTTAAACCCAGTTTTTGCCATGAGAGTCCACCATACCTACCTATGGATTGAGTAAGATCCTTCAAGTACCTTCTCATGTTGCAAGCAATAAAAATTGCTCTCTAGATATGTATGACTTATTAGTGCGGAGAAAATAAGCTTTATACGATCGTGTGATATGGAAGTAATAAAAGCGACGGACTGCATAATAAAGGTTCATATCACAAGTGGCAATATAAAATGACGTTCTTTGCATTAAGATTTTGTGCATCCAACCTTAAAAGCACATGACAACCTCTCGCTTCCTCTCGCGAAGGGCCTATCTTTTACTTTATGTCTTTACATTATTCAAGAGTCAAGGTGATCCTCACCTTCCTTTTTTCATTTTATCCTTTGGCAAGCACCTCGTGTTGAAAAGATCCTGATATATATATATATATATCCAATTGGATGTAAGTTAGCATGAACTGTTATTGTTGACATCACCCAAAGGTGAATATGTTGGGAGGCTAAATTATAAGCCCTATCTTTCTTAGTGTCCCATTAAAACTCCATAACCATAAGTATTGCGTGAGTGTTAGCAATCATGAAGACTATATGATAGTTGAGTATGTGGAGTTTGCTAAACCAAAGCTCTGACATAGACCCTTCTTGAAAATAAGATGAATTGTAATTGTTTGATGACTGAGAATGAAGTTTTCTAGTTTTCAAGAAAGTTTATGGTCTATGCTTTAACATGTGAATAGCTTGTTACTTGATCTTGAGAAGTTTTATGAGATGAACTACTGTTATGATATATAATCATGCTAGAAAAGGTGATTGAAATTATCATTGATCAAACTTGTGCACCTGCTAACATTCACACTTCATAAATTATTTCTTTTATCTTTTACCTACTCGAGGACGAGCAGGAATTAAGCTTGGGGATGCTGATACGTCTCCAACGTAACTATAATTTATGAAGCATTCATGCTATTATATTATCTGTTTTGAATGTTTATGGGCTTTACTAAGCACTTTTATATTATTTTTGGGACTAACCTATTAACCGAGGCCCAACCCATATTGTTGTTTTCTTGCCTATTTCAAAGGTTTCAAAGAAAAGGAATATCAAACGGAGTCCAAACGGAATGAAACCTTCGGAAAGTTATTTTGGAACGGAAGCAATCCGAGGAACTTGAGGTAAGTCGTGAAGCTGAGGAAGCCACGAGGGGGGGCGCCACCCCGGGCACGCCTCCACCTCGTGGGCCCTCGTGGCTTCCCCGACCGACTTTTTCGCCTATATAGGTCCATATACCCTAAACCTTCGGGTGCACAATAGATCGGAAGTTCTCGCTGCCGCAAGCCTCTATAGCCACCAAAACCTCTGGAGCCTGTTCTGGCGCTCGCCGAGGGGGGATCCTCACCGATGACCATCTTCATCCCACGCCCCACGGATTGATAAACTAATCCATCTACAAGCAACGGCGACAAGTCGAGTTACAAGAAAACTTCGACCACCTCAAGTCATCCTCCTACTACAAGCAACTTCAAGCCATGAGTTTGATCATCTACTACAACCAATGAGATCATCAAGACAAGTTCCATCAAGTGTTTCACATGCAGCCGCCGAGGCCACAAGTCCTTTCAGTGTACCAACAAGCGCACCATGATCCTCAACGATGATAGAACCTATGACTCCATGAGTGAAGAGGAAATGGAAGCCCTTGAGCAAGTGGCCATGCACCGGCGCGTGAACGAAGATGAAGACGATCAAGTCTTTTGTGATGAGGATTCGAGCCCCACTGTCGTTGTCTCCAAAGTCTTGACTCTTCAACATCAACAAGACGAAGACCAAAGATGCCACATATTCCACACCAAGGCTGGCATCAATGGAAGGTCTGTCAAGGTCATCATCGATGGAGGGAGTTTCCATAACTTGGTGAAAGTGCGTTATATCGACTAGAGGGGGGGGTGAATAGGCGATTTTATGAATTCTTCACTAAGGAATTTGGTGGTGAGGAAATTCCTTAGCTAAGAACTACTTGCGCAGAATAAGTACTCAAGTAAGCATAATGAATACAAGCATGGTCATCATGATGAAATCAAGACTAGCACAGAGTACGATAGCGTAATCACAGGATAACACAAGATGAAGACAAAAGATCAAGAAATTGAACTGAGGAAATTGAGAAAGTCTTCACTCAAAGTCTTCAAGCATAGATATGAACAAACACTCAACAAGTAGTGAGGAAATGAAAGGGTTGAGGAAATAGAACCAGTTAGGTTGGTGAAGACAATGATTTGGTAGACCAGTTCCAACCGCTGTCTCAGTTGTACGTCTGTTGAGCGGCCGAGTATTTAAACTCGAGGACACAGCCCTCGACACCTGCCGCCGAAAGCACGCAGCTCAGACACCCAGTCCTCACCATATTCTCCTTGAACTAAGGTCACGCACCTCGCCCAATCACTGTGGTAAATCTTCAGCGACTTCCAAACCTTCACAGACTTGGTCACTGGCGATCCACAATTCCTCTTGATGCTCTAGACCATGACGCCTAACCGTCTGAAGAAGCACGCCTTCAAAGGTAATAAGCGCCGATCCACGCAGATCAACTTCTTCAAAGATGCTCAATCACTTTGGGTTTGTAGGGTTTGGTTTTGGGTTTTCCTCACTTGATGATTTTCGCCAAAGTCCTGAGGATGGGTTGCTCTCAAATGACAAGTGTCAAGTTCTTCGAGCAGCCAACCAGCTAGTGGTTGTAGGGGCGGCTATTTATAGCCTAGGGAGCAGCCCGACATGATAAGACATAAATGCCCTTCAATGATATGACCGTTAGGTGGATAAGATATTTTGGGACAGCCGGCGACAAGACAAAGAACGGTTGGAAATTTGACTCTCAAATTCCTCGTATTATCATGTTCTCATCGCGTAGGCAATTCAGACTGGCGAATTCCTAACTCCTCATCCGAATAAATTCATCACGACTGTGAAGAACTTCGCTCTCACATCAAGAAAGTGACTGAATCATGAGATTTCCAAAGGCTTCACTCAAGGGATTGGTAGGTGTAGGATTTTGAGTTGAGCATCACATGGAGATTTTTCCTTAGTATTTCTCTACCCACTTTAACAAGACGGTGTTTCCTATGACTCAAGAAAGAGAAAATGAAACTACGAAAACAAAAGTCTTCACGCTTCATGTTCCTCAAATGAATACCAAGTCTTCAAGGTCACACCAATTTCTTCACTTTCAAAGTCTTCGAATATCAAAGTCTTCAATAAGAACTTCATTTTAGGGTCGACATTCTCGTAAATATCAAACTCCTCATAGACTTATAGACCTGTGTACACTCACAAATCAAGATCAGTTACTTAACCTATAAGTCTTCAATACACCAAAATCACTAAGGGCACTAGATGCACTTACAATCTCCCCTTTTGGTGATTGATGACAACATAGGTTAAGTTTTCAACGGGATAAACATATGAAGTGTAACACGACATTGAGGAATTTGATTGCAAGATATAGAAGAACTCCCCGGATGTGTGCATAGTGAGGAATTTGCGTTTGAGGCAATGCACATTTGAAGAGTTGAATCATGGAGATCTCCCCCTATATCTTGTAATTCATACACGCATTTGATATATAATATGAAGAATTTGAAATGCATGATGAAATATGGTGCCTGATGAAATTCAGCATGCGTGCAATAATATTAATGAGGAATAAGCATGCCGAATAAAGCATCAAAAGTTTCAGAGCTTAGTGCAACAAAAGCATCAGCGCACCATCGGGTTTAAAATTACAACTCGATCCAAATAAAAGTTTCAGAAGAACGAGAGTTGTAACTTAAAAAATGCCCTTAATATAGACCCGCTTGAAGACTAACTCAGATTTCTCCCCCTTTGTCATCAAATGACCAAAAGGATTGAAACTGAGGACTAACGCCCCTGAAGAATTTCAAGTCGATGGAGGAGCGCCAGCATTGTCGGGGTTGTTTGTTGTAGCAGGCCTCGCCGCAGTTGTCGTCCGAATCTTCATACTCATCGTGTCACGCGATGAAGAATAAGAGCTGGCCACCGCTGGAGGAACTTTGACCCTCTTGAATTTCTTCTGAGGAGGTGCGCATCACCAAATTCTTCCTTGAGACCCATAGTCTTCAGTTCTTCAGCGCTATAGACATGAGTGAGGACAGCCCAGGTGCGGTTGAAGGTTTCATGAAGGTAGTATTGGTTCTTCTTCACTGCATTGTGTGTTGAGGTCATATTGTGAAGAAGTGCACCAAACTGATGCTTTACCCATTTGTGATTGCGATCAACCTTCTGATGAAGACTGAGGAGTAACTCACGGTCAGTCATCACCCTGGGTGGTGTGGCTTGAGGATTTAGCTTTGCTGAGGTATTTGCGGCAGAGTCATGTGTGGCAGAGTCATCATTGGTAGAGTAAGATGCAGCCAGGCGAAATTGACCATCCAATGGACGAATGCCTTCATCGATCACAACAGCTGCCTTGCCTTTATCATCACCGATGAAACCGTCCGTTTGAGGACTTCAATGGGAGGCAAGTAGCTACGTGGTTCAGAGTGTCAGCTTTGTAATTCATTGAAGATCTTGCCCTGATGAATCTCATAATCCAAGGAGCATAGGGCTTCAGCTCGAATGGTGACATAGCAATATTACGAGTCCTCATGAAGAAATCATGGAAGTTGACGGAACGCCATGAATGATGTTGAAAAGCATATTCTTCATGATGCCAACGACTTCTTCATCATTTGAGTCGTGACCTTTGATAGGACTCATTGTCTTCGCCGTAATGCGATAGACAGTCCGAGGCACATAGAGTAATTCCTCGACGAGGAATTTGGTTCGAGGGGCCTGCCCAGCTTCAAAGGCTTCATGAGCACTTGCATATAGTGATTTGTCGGTCAGTGGTCATCAGAGGTGCAACATGCACTATCATGGGGAGGATCTCGAGGAAGGACACGGCAATTCAGCTTGTTGGTGCCTTGTAGTGACTGCTTTAGTCATCCAATCCAACACCCATGAGTTGACATCTTCAAAGATCTCCAAGGATATGTAGTGTCGCGAGAACTCAAGAATGAGTTCTTCATTCTAATCGCAAATGTCCGTGCAGAAATTTAGTAGTCCCGCATCGTGAAGAACACCGAGGACCGGCTCAAGCATGGCGAGATTCCATGTCCACGTGAGGAATATGTTCATGATCGAAGATTTTGTCTTTGTCAAACAAAGACCGAGGAATAGAAGTTGGCTTGACTAGCAGTCCGTAACCGCCTCTTCCTTATGCAAGCAGAGTCATAGGGTTGTAGTCATGAAGAATACATGCTCGAAAAGAAGTCTTCAGCCTTGAACTTCTGCTTGCTTGAGAACGGATTCTTCGGCTTTGGTAGAGGAGTGTCGCTGAGTTGCATTACCACCTCGTGAATCGCGAGCTCAGTACTTCAAAGCTAAGGAATTTCTGGTTCCTCTTCTTGTGCAACCTTGAAAGTGCGTTATATCGACTAGAGGGGGGGGTGAATAGGCGATTTTTATGAAATTCTTCACTGAGGAATTTGTCGGTGAGGAAATTCATTAGCGAAGAACTACTAGCAGCGGAATATGTACTCAGAGGTAAACATAACAGGATACACACATAGTCAGCATCATGAAATGAAGACTAAGAACAGAGTACGGGAAGCGTAAACACAGGATAACAAGATGAAGACAAACAGACTGAAGAAATTGAACTGAGGAATTTGTGAAAGTCTTCAGTCAAAGTCTTCAAGCATAGATATGAACAACATGCAACATGTAATGAGGAAATGGATGAGTTGAGGAAATAGAACCACCAGTTGGTGAAGACAATGATTTAGACCAGTTCCAACTCGCTGTCTCTGGCTTGTACGCCCTGTTGGAGCGGCCGAGTATTTAAACTCGAGGACACACAGTCCCGACACCCGCCTCCGAGCCGCAACTCAGACACCCATCCTCACCGTATTCTCCTTGAACTAAGACCACGCAGGCCTCGCCCAATCACTCATGGTAAGTCTTCGTGACTTCCAAACCTTCATGACTTGTTCACTCGGCGATCCACAATTCCTCTTGATGTTCTAGACCTTGACGCCTAACCGTCTGGAAGAAGCACAGTCTTCAAAGGTAATAAGCGCCGGATCCACGCAGATCAATTTCTTCATGATGCTCAATCACTTGGGGTTTGTGGGTTTGGTTTTGGGATTTTCCTCACTGATGATTTTCACCAAAGTCCTCGGAAGATGGGTTGCTCTCAAATGACAAGTGTCAAGTTCTTCTCAGAGCAGCCAACCAACTAGTGGTTGTAGGGGCGGCTATTTATAGCCTAGGAGCAGCCCGACATGATAAGACATAAATGCCCTTCAATGATATGACCGTTAGGTGGATAAGATATTTTGCTCACGCCAAGAAGACAAAGAACGGTCGGAAATTTGACTCTCAAAGTCCTCGGGCTATCATGTTCTCATCAGGTAGGCAATTCGACCGGCGAATTTTAACTCCTCGGCCAGAAAGAAGTCCTCGTGAATGTAAGAACCGAGTCTCACATCGATGAATTTGATCAATCTGTATGAGATTTCCAATGGCTTCACTCAAGGGATTGGTAGGTGTAGGATTTTGAGTTGAGAATCACATGGAAATTTTTCCTTAGTATTTCCTCTACCCCTTTAACAAAGACGGTGTTTCCTATGACTCAAGAAAGAGAAAATGAAACTACGAAAACAAAAGTCTTCACGCTTCATATTCCTCGAATGAATATCAAGTCTTCATGGTCACACCAATTTCTTCACTTTCAAAGTCTTCAAAGTCTTCGAATATCAAAGTCTTCATTGAAGAACTTCATTTTTAGGGTCGACATTCCTCAGTAAATATCAAACTCCTCATAGACTTATAGACCTGTGTACACTCACAACGATTAGCCATTTAACCTATAAGTCTTCAATACACCAAAATCACTAAGGGCACTAGATGCACTTACAATCTCCCCCTTTTGGTGATTGATGACAACATAGGTTAAGTTTTCAACGGGATAAACATATGAAGTGTAACATCGACATTGAGGAATTTGATTGCAAGATATAGAAGAACTCCCCGGATGTGTGCATAATGAGGAATTTGCTTTTGAGGCAATGCACATTTGAAGAATTTAATCATGGAGATCTCCCTATATCTTGTAATTCATACACGCATTTGATATGTAATATGAAGAATTTGAAATGCATGATGAAATATGGTGCCCGATGAGATTCAGCGCGCGGCAATCGATATTAACGAGGAATAAGCATGCATAACACATCAAAGTATCGAGAGCACAAGGCAAAGTTAGCACAATGCACCGCTCAAAAGTGTCGGCACCATCGACTTAAGATTACAACTCGATCCAATAAAAGTTTCGAAGAACGAGAGTTGTAACTTAACAAAACGCCTATAGTATAAACCCGCTTGAAGACTAACTCAGATTTCTCCCCTTTGTCATCAAATGACCAAAAGGATCGAAATTGAGGACTAACGCTCAAGATATTCAAGTTGATGGAGGAGCGCCATGTTTCGGGGTTGCTTGTTGAAGTGGGGCCTGCCGCCAGTTGTCGCCCAAATCTTCATATTCATCGCCCACGCGATGAAGAATAAGAGCTGGCTACCGATCGAACTTTGACTCTATTGAATTTCTTCTAGAGGTGGTGCACAGTCAAAGCTTCCTCAAGACCCATAGTCTTCAATTCTTTCATGAATATACATGATTAAGAACAGCCCAAAGCGGTTGAGGGTTTCATGAAGGTAGTAACGGTTTTTCTTCACCGCATTATGCGTTGAGGTCATGTTGTGAAGAATTGCAGCAAATTGGCGCTTCACCCATTTCGATTGTGTTCAACCTTCCGATGAAGACCGAGGAGTAACTCACGATCACCATCACCTCGGTGCAGCTTGCTTGAGGTCGTTGCTTGGTTGAGGTATTTGGCGGCAGTTATCATGTCGCGTTGCAGAATCGCCATTGGTGGAGTAAGATGCAGCCTTGTAAATTGACCATCCAATGGACGAGTGCCTTCATCAATTATAGCTGCTGCCTTGCCCTTATCATCGATGATGAAACCGGTCGCTTGAGGACTTCAATGGCGGCAAGTAGCTGC
Source organism: Aegilops speltoides (assembly GCA_021437245.1). NCBI lineage: Eukaryota > Viridiplantae > Streptophyta > Magnoliopsida > Poales > Poaceae > Aegilops > Aegilops speltoides. The sequence goes on along the minus strand of JAHHZJ010000250.1, from coordinate 5,385 downwards.
CATGATTCAGAGTGTCACTTTGTAGTTCAAGCTGAAGATCTTGCCCTTATGAATCTCATGATCCAAGGCGCATATGGCTTCAGCTCAAAAGGTGACATTGCAACATTGGCCAGAGTCCTCATGAAGAAATCATGGAAATTCACAGGAACGCCATGAATGATATTGAAAAGCATGTTCTTCATGATGCCTACGACATCTTCTTCATTTGAGTCATGGCCTTTTATGGGACTCATTGTCTTCGTCAAGATTCTATAAACAGTCCGAGGCACATATAGCAAATCCTTGACGAGGAATTTGGTTCGAGGGGTTTGACCTGGCTTCAGTGGCTTCATAAGCACTTGCATAAAGTGATCGACACCATGGTCATTGTAGATGCAACGCGATTCATGGGGAGGATCAAGAGGAAGGACACGGCAATTGCTGTTGGGTGCCTTGTAGTGAGTATTCTCTCGTCATCCAATCCAATACCCATGAGTTGATATCTTTAGCATCTCCGTGATGTGCAGGGTGGCATAGAATCAAGAATGAGTTCTTCATTCCACCACATATATCGCTGTAAATTCAGAGTCTCGCATCGTGAAGAACACGGAGTAATCGCTCAAGCACGGTAGTGATTCCATATCCACATGAGGAATATGCTCATGGTCGAAGATCTTGTCCTTGTCAAATAGCACCGAGGAATAGAAGTTTGCTTGGGTTGGAGTCCGAAGCGCCTTTTCCTCATTCGAGCAGAGAAATATGGATTATAAGCAAGAAGAACATGTGCTCGTAAAAGAAGTCTTCAGCCTTGAATTTTTGCTTGCTTGAGAACGGATTCTTTGGCTTGGGCAGAGGAATATCCGTGATTTGCAGCACAACCTCGTGAATCGCGATCTCGTGTTCTTCAGTCGAGGAAATTCTCGTTCCTCTCCTTGTGCAGCTTTGAGGATCAAGAAGGGTTCTTCACAATAGTGGCTGGAATTTCTTCATTGATGATGAAGTGGGATGAGTTTCTTCGTAACCCATTTGAACAGCTTGTAGCGGGGACAGAGGAACTTGTTGAAGCGGAGTGAGAGAGGAGTATTGGGATGCCGATTTTCCCAAAAGTCATCGCTCATCACCGTGTAGTGCAACCAATATCCACGCCTTCGTCTTTTTTTTCAATTTCTCAACACCGCCTCTTCACCGTGAACCGAGGCACGGGTGAGGAAACAACTGGGTTTGAAGGGAAAGCTTCCACTTCAATTTCTTCATCAAGCTGTTCGAGGTAGAAACAGATTGATTTTCTTCATCGATCCGCTTAGGGATCTTGTAATCTTTCCATAAGGAACAATCTCCTTGGACGACATGGAGGAAATGGGAATGGCATCAATAGGATTTTCAATCGATCTGATCATTGGCTTCATTTTCTTTGCAGTCCAAGAATTTGACGAGTCGATGCCTTCCTCTTCACCGCAGCTCGCTCGCAGCCTTTGTCTTCTTCACTTCATAGGAGAAGGAAGAATTGGAGTTGGTGTTGGTGCAGGAGGAGCCGAGGATTGTGGTACAGCTTTTCAGCAAGAATCGGTGCAGTACCCTGCTTCTTCAGATTCTTCAGCACACCACTAGTGGATGCCCTAGGAATTTCTTCAAGACTGGAATGGAGTCATCAGCCCCGAACTTAGGTTCTCTTCAAGACGCTGAAAGTCATCGTTAGAAGGGGCATGTTCTTCAAGCAGCTGAGAAGTAGTCTCAACCCGAGGATTTTCTTGTTGTGATGGAGCTGCAACAGATGACATTTTCTTTGTCGATTGACGAATCTCACCTTGGCTCCTAGCCATTCAGATTGTAAGCTTCAAAATCCTTGCCGAGGGCTTGATTTCAGATTGAGCTTTGAGAAGTTCTTTAGAGTCAAGTTGACTAAGTTCTTCCTCGTAAGCTTCTCCTTTCGGCTTTCGCTCTTCAATTCACTTAACCTTTTCAAATTTCCATTTCTCTTCAGCGATGAAATGGTTAAGCATATGACTTTGACCAGAGTCGATGGAAGATCCGGATAGGAGTATTTGGATCCCGATGCCATAGGTCAATGAAGTCAAGGATCTTTTTGATCCAACAACAGAGGCACACTTGTTCTTTTGGCTCTAGCGGCCTTGGTCACCGTCTCGATGATTTCTTCAAGTTCTTCATCGAGGCTTCATCATCGAAGGCACATTGAATGCAACCTGCTTTTCTTTGACTTGGCCGAGGACCGCTCTAGCTGTTGCTTTTGTCTTCAGCAGAGGGGCCTGTTGAGGACATTGGTGCAGCCGAGAACTTGCCGAGACACCGTATAATTGAGAAACCCCGAGTCCTTTGACAAGTAGCCGATGCACCGGTGTTGAGGACTTGGAGGAGCCGAGGATTTTGAATGAGTAGCAGCAGCCTGTGGAATTTGCCGTGAGGGCGCGGCCGAGGAACTGGGCCGTGAGGGCGCTGACGGTGAAGCACTTGGCTTATGCAGCAGGCTTCTTCGCATTGCTTTCTCTTGACCGAGGCTCAAGCAGAAGCAGCAGCAGAATCCTCATTGAATTTCCTCACCGCCTCCTTGGCTTGTCTTGCCAATTTGGCTTGACGCCTGGACCATTCTTCAGGAAAGTCTTCACCATTCTTGATGCTAGTGGGATCAGCGACTTGGCCAGGTGTCAATGGAGCTCTTGGGCATGGAGGGTTTAAAGAAAGTTTCCTCATGTACTTGGGAGTGACATAGCGGTATTCCTCCATTCTCGTGCCCATCTTCTTTCTATCCTCCTCAGATAATGACTTTGCGCTGATTTTTGGTCTCCTTGCCAAACTTGGATTCATCAGTGTGCAGAGTCTTTGTAAATTTCCTCAGAATTTCAAAGGCAGCATGACTTCCGTTTCTTTCCTCCTTCTCATGTCTCTGCCTTCTCGCCATTTTCTTCGTGTGAGGAATTTGAACAATAGAGCACTCAAGAAGTATGCAGTTTTTCTTTGAGGAACGCTGCAAATGAGTTAAGTTGATGAGAACCTAGTGATTCAAAGAATGGACATGAGTACCGTGAACAGAGTGTAGGTGCGAGGAATTTGGAGAGGTCATATGCGCTCGTAAGATTTTTCAAAAGGAACAAGTTTTGAGGAATTTGACCAGTTGAGCCTTGAGGAATTTCACTAAGCTTCGCCTTAGGTTCCAGAGTGCACAGATTGAAAATCCGCACAATTGAGGAATCTTTAAGAAATGAATGCTTAGAGAGATAAATCAAGAGCATAGTGTGTGAGGTGTTCATATGTGAAGATTTGAAGAGCAAAACAACTTTGAAGATTCTCGTAAAGATTTGAGAATCAACGCGAGTAACAAAAGTGACTTTTAATTACCCGAACTAAATAACACGACAAACAGAGTGAATCAGCAAAGTTCATCACGTTAGATCTCCCACGCCCTAACTTGGCGGAGGGAGACGGCCACGGCGGCGGCAGAGTGAAGATTTCCGCGACCGCGCGAAAGTACGACGGGCGATGAGGTCGAGGCAGTGAAGATTTTCCCACCGCGGCGGATGGAGTAGTGGCAGCGCTTAGGTTTGAGGAGAGCTCGAGCGAGAGACAGCGATCGAGCGGAGTAAATGAAGTGAGGAGGGTAGAGGGGTATTTATAGCCACGGTGAAAAACTGTTCCCCCGAAGATTTTGGGACGAACGTGCCCCCGCCTTTCTCCTTCACGCGACATGTGTCACCCACGCATCGTGCAGATGAGATCGTAAGATCGTGGGTGATTAAACTAATACATCGCGGATGCGGATCGGTTTGAGCGGTAAAACCAAAACTTGGATAAGATTTGTTTAAAGTTTCGCTCGCAATTTCTTCAGCTGTCAAGGACCAGTGAAGACTTTGAACGAGTTTCAATCAGAACGCAAGTCAACAAATCTTATCCGTATAAGCCAATGAAGAAAAACGACGGAAACATTGAAGATTTTGCAAAGTTGAAGAATTTGAAAACCGAGGAATTTCAAAATGAGGAAAACTCAAATTGAAGATTTTCAACTTTTGTGGTGGCGTACTCATCAGATAAGAATGATGATTTCACACCGTGTACAATTGTCGAGGGTTCTCGAGAATCAAATTCTTCATTAATTTCTTCACACTTAGAGTGTTATTCTTCATTGATTGAAGAAAATGTTTCTTCATGTGTTGCACATCTAAGTCATCAATTATGCATAAGGGTTAGGATGTGTGTCCTTTCAAAGAACATTCAAGATTCTAAGATATTTAGCTCACACCGCAACTTGCTAAATCTCTTCTCATCCAAGGGCTTGGTGAAGATATCAGCTAGTCGTTCTTCGCCTTCACATGCTCGATGGAGATATCGCCTTCAGACATGATCACGAAGAAAATGATGACTAACTGATGTGCTTAGTCTTCGAAAGTGCTGAATCGGGTTGTGAGCAATCTTGATGGCACTCTCATTGTCGCAGAGGAGAGGCACATTCTTTACATTGACGCCATAGTCCTTGAGGGTTTGCTTCATCCAAAGCAGCTTGAGCACAGATGAGCCAAGAGTAATGTATTCAGCTTCAGCAGAGAGAAGGATACGCAGTACTCGCTTTCTTCGAGGACCAATGCATCAAAGATCGTCCGAGGAAATGACAAGTGCCGATGTTGACTTGCGGTCCACACGATCACCAAAGATAGTCGAGTCGAATATCCAATGAGATCAAAAGCAGAGCCCTTGGGGTACCATAGTCCTAGTGTTGGTGTGAGCTAGATATCAAGAATATGCTTCACAGCCTTATGGTGTGATTCCTTCTGCAGCTTGAAATCGAGCACACATGCAAACACTAAGCATTATATCCGCCTAGATGCACATAAGTACAATAAAGAACCAATCATGGAGCGGTATACCTTAGATCGAAATCAATACCATTTTCATCAAGGCATAGATGGCCATTTGTGGGCATAGGAATTTTGACGCTTTTGCAATCTTGCATGCCAATTTCCTCAAGACATCTTTGAGGTATTTCTCCGAGATATGAATATGCCATCGCTACCGATTTAATTTGAAGACCTAAGAAGAATTTCAACTCTCCCATCATAGACATTTGATATTCTTCACTCATCATATAGGCAAATTCATCACTATATCGTTGGTTAGTACAGCCAAAGATAATATCATCAACATATATTTGGTACACAAACAGTTCACCATCATATGATTTAGTAAATAGAGTAGGGTCGAGTGAACTGGTGTGAAGCCATTCTTCACTAAGAATTCCTTCAATGTGTCGTACCACGCCTGCGGGTGCTTGCTTGAGGCCATAGAGAGCCTTATTGAGTCTCAAGACTTTGTCGATTCTTGGGATCTTCAAACCCGGGGTTGAGCAACATATACTTCTTCCTCAAGCTTACCATTGAGGAATGCACTTTTCACATCCATTTG
>JAHHZJ010000249.1:0-41290 GCA_021437245.1 Aegilops speltoides | reverse complement strand
CAGATTTTACGTTGCCCGCGTGGGACAAAGGCGCATGTGATGTGTGACATAGTTCGCCCACACGCAGTTGCCCTTCTCACGCGGTCGGGTTGCCACTTCGGGCGTAAGGTGGAACTGCTTTATGCTTGCAGATGCGCCACGCCCGACCGTGGTTGACGCCAAACACGTCGCGCACTTCACCCCCCCTCCCCCTCACGGTTCCATTTACTCCTCCCCACAGTTACTCGCACAACCCACTTCACATTTCAGTCGATTGGAGGAGAAGACGAGGGGAGAAGGCGACGGCGAAGGTGGAAGAGTCGACGGCATTCGCGGCCGTCGGTGGTGCTCGCCAGACCAGAGCGGCTTCGCCGGAGCGCCTACAGATTGAAGGTAATGCTCCCTCCAACTCTCAAAATCCTTGCCTGCATTTTCTCCCCTGTCCTCCGTGTTCGATGCTTCGCTCGAGATTCATAGAGAATCAGGCGGGTTCACGATGCCGCTGCGTTCACCGGCGCGCGAGTCCTGTGCTTGCTGCGATTGGTGGCATCGGCGTTCGTCGCCGCCATGTGGCGGTCACGCCAGTGGTTCGGCTGTCCGAGCCACATCTTGGTTGTGCCTTGGGATTGGGCCGCTGCTTTTTCGCGTTCGATAGTTGCGCATTGCTTCAATTGCTACTATGCGATCAGTTCGGGAGAATTTTATGGCGAATTTCAAGTCATGATAGTTGCCATTGAACCCTAGATCTAGGTAGTTGTTTTTCAAGGTGCAGTATGAAGGCAATCATGGTAGTTTGAGTAACTATCATGACTGTATGGCAACTAATTTCCTGATTGACTGTGATAGTTGCCACAAATATGCTTTCCATGTGGCAACTAATTTCCTGATTGACTGTGATAGTTGCCACAAATATGCTTTCTATGTGGCAACTAATTTCGCGAACAGGCTGTGGCTGTTGCCACACTATAGGCACGGCAAATTGTAGTAAATAGGTAGTCATTGCAGTTTCAACAACCATTTGCACTTGATGGCAACTAATCTCCACATCAACTGTGTCAGTTGCCACATATATGTTTCTCATGTAACAAGTATTTATGTGAATACAATGTGGCTGTTGCCATGTTGTAGGCAGGATAATGTGGCAAATTGGTTGTACTACATACCCAAATTTTTGTCCTTTGCCACGCTGATTCGTGGCAACTGACAGGATAATGTGGCATGACAAAGTATAGTAACTAGGTAGTCTTGTCAGTTTCAGCAACTATGTGCACTGGATGGCAACTAATTTGCACATCAACTGTGTCAGATGCCATATATATGCTTTCCATGTGGCAAGTATTTGTCTGAACACAGCATGTCTGTTGCCATGTTATAGGCAGGATAATGTGGCAAATTCATTGTACGGCAGACCCAGTTTCGTGTTTTGCCATGCTGACTTGTGATATCTAAACACCTTTCTCCATACTAAATGGCAACTCATTTTTGATATGAGGTCAGTGTGTGCGTTGCAATTTCAGGTCGTTCAGTAGATCTTTTTCATCACTTTTTTGAATTCTGTGTTGCATTTTAACATGGCAATTTTCAACCTAGCACATTTTGCCATTGAACACATGGCAAGTCATTTTTGTATGAGGACAGGGTGTGAGCTGCCACATTTTATGTTTGTGTAGTGGAAGATTTGTGGCTTTCTTTCGTAATATCTTGTGCTAACATGGCAACTTCAACATTTTGTTTTTTAGTGCATTACGATCTGTACATTTTTTTTCAAATGAAACCAATGTGCTTAATTGCCACATTTATGTTTTCGACAATCATAGGGGGGTGCGTGTGTGTTCATGTGATATTTGCATTCACTAGTTGCCATTTTCAATCGAGCCCATGCGGCAAGTACATTCTGTTAGGTGGCAACTGCTTACTTCCTACATTTCATTTCCACCCTGACAATTTGGTCTGTTCTTACCTCAGCAGAATAGCTCGCGGTGATCATCAAAACGATGATGATGATTTCATGGATCCACCATAGTAGAATCGGGCAACTGGACGGAGAAAAGACGGCGACGAGGTAAGTGTCCACACACCCTCCTCCTCCTGCATATGTTATTGGTTGCCACCTCGAGCTTGCAGTCGTCTGTTACGAACTAAAATTTCATGACAGTGAAAACATGGCAACAAATGATCATTTGTCTGTTTTTGCAAAAGAAGAAATGTACTCGCAACAGGGCCTCGCAGGAATGACTGACTTCATTGACTGACAGATTTACCAACGATCAGAAGGGAGCTGCTGCTGAGATGGGTATGCAGGCTCTGAAGGATGTCCGGTGCACGATCTAGTCAACCCTGTATGCGACTGGCTTGGTGAGATTTACGACCCCGCCTCCAGGGAATTTGTGATTCCGGAACGTGGAAGACTACCGTTGAACGAGGAATCCGTGTTCTGCACTTTGGGTGTGCCCCGTGGAGAAATCAAAGTCCCGTATGAGGTCAATAATAAGATCGAGGAAACGTTGTTCCCCCGTTTATTTCCTAGGTTGGAATCCATGACGAACACGTCTTTCCTGGCAGATTCGCTGCAAGCCATGACAACCCATAGCGAGGTTTTTAAGATGAAATTACTCATGTACCTCATCTCAGCTGTTTTCGCACCAACCACTTCTCTTCGCCCAAGCAACATATGCTTCCCCATCCTGGTGAATGATCTATCTTTACTTCATTATTTTCCTTCAATCTTTTGGCTCCGATGTCATGTGCAAGCTAGTTACTGACAGTTTTTTTGATGTTTTTTCCATTTGATTTCTGATGCGGCAACTCGTTGTCCTAAAAATTGTGCCGTGCAGGCGAAACTGAAAGATGTGAAGAAAATGAATTGGTGTAAGTTCATTGCCGACTTCCTGCATGATGCATTCTCAAGCAAAATGTACCAGAAGGGTTGTCGACTGCATTTAATGGTATTTTTTACCAGTCCTTTCTGTGAACACTCTTTAACACCTTTATTCATGCATGGCAACCTGATCATAACAAGATGGCAACTGCCATCATGACAATATGGCAACTGCCATCATGAATATGTGGCAAATGCCATCATGCTATGATGGCAACTAGCACATACAGATGGCAACTAGCACAGACAGATGGCAACTTCTTCTTTTCTCTTTTCATGCACTTCAACTTGATGATTGTAGGAACATACATTAGCCTGTTTTTTGCAAAATACCATGATGGCAACTGATATTTCTTTATTTTTAAAATTGTTGTACATCAGTTCATGTACGTTGACTGTCTTGATCTGTCCACCGTGGATTTCACTGGGACAGGAGGCCCGCCGCCTACGCATAAGTTTGCTGTTTCTGTGTGGACTTATGATGCTGTCATGGTTGTGCTTGCAGCAGACAGGGTAACTGATACCAAATATGGAAAACTGCAGGTTAGTTCTGGTTTCTTTCTCTACACGACATTCTTACAAATTTTGCGGCATAACATATGAAAAAATCGTCATGTGGCAACCGTCTGTGGTTAACAAGAGATGACTACCTTTGTTAGCCATGGCTGTCTACGCATGGTATCCATGTCTCACTCCACATGGTAACTCTGTCATCCGTGCTGAAACTTATATTCTCGTCTTCTGTTTTTGTTGTATTTGCAATACATGAACTGTTAGTCAGTGTTCATCATTCTCTCTCTTACATCCTAGCTATTTTTTGGTTATTTCCAGCTGATGGTCAAGCATGCTATAGACTACAGTGTGTTTGGGGGCCTCAAAACTTTGGAAAGTGGATGGACGTGCACTCATTTCCGCCTTGCCCTCTCGAGGTAATCAAAGATATATATCTATGGTTGCCTTGGATTATTTTTGATCTCGTGCAAGTGACTATAATATGGTTGGTTATTGCTGCTTCTTGTTTCGTGCACAGGCGAGGGCACATGTTGAGCATCTAATTGGGCAGTTTGCATCCAGAATGACCAGCTTGCTCGGGAAGTTGGTTGAGGGTTGGACGTCCCTTAACGGCTCTAACAGCGACGCGGTTGCGAGGCAGTTCACTACATTTGTCCCAGAATGGACACATCACCCAACTGGTTGCCATGGCCGGTACAACTACAACAGTTCCCAAGAGCTTGCTGACACACAAGTTGAACTAGATGGAGACGCTGGTCTCAACAAGGATGATAACAATGTCATGGAGAACGTGCAACATGACACCGATGATGATGAACCAGATGTCCCCCCACCGGAGAAAGTCAAAGAACATACGGCTGTGAGAGGCGAGGGGGTGTTGCCCTCAAAGAGGGGGAGGGCTCCAGAGGATGCTGGGCAGGGTTTTCCTGGCAAGAGGTCTAGGACCGATCTCGTAGCTACTAGGAGGAGGTTTGACTTTTATTTTAGTGTTTTTTGTCTATATTTTTTGAACAGACTGACCCCTTTTTGCATTTGTTTTGCTAAGCGCGGCAATGAGTTTCTGTCTGACAATTGCCACCCTTTTTTTGCCTCCATCTTATACGCAAGGCAGGAGGCGATAGTGGTGGACGAGCGCATTACGAAGAAACAAGCACCAAAGCCAACCCGTGTTTCTTTCGGTTGAACAAAGGTGCCCCCATTGTCGGTGACACCCTTCCACTGTGTCATCTCCTCGTCTGACAGCGCCCAACACCGGGGATCGTGACGTGTTGCCAGACATGAGAAAGCCAGTCAAGAAGTAGGTTTTCCATGTTCTTTCATTGCCATAGTGCTATATTTTTTATTTTTCAATGCATCTGTTCAGCTTGCCACACGGGCTTCTGTCACCAGTCCCACATGGCAACTGCTGTTTTTCAAATGATCTCATTCCTTTTTAACTGCATGGCAACTCCTGCTTGTTTTTGCATGGCAACTGCTATCTAGGCCAAATGGCATCTCTTTTTGTACCTGTATGGCAACTTCCATATTTGCATTGGCTTGTGTGCTCACCACATACCTAGTTTTGAAATTGCATTCCTGGCAGATCAGACATTTTTATCATTCTTCAAGTTGGCTAGCATGGCAACTCTTGCTAGATTTGCATGGCAATCGCTAACTATGCCACATGGCAACTCTTATTCCACCTGAAGGAAATATGCCCTAGAGGCAATAATAAAGTTATTATTTATTTCCTTATTTCATGATAAATGTTTATCATTCATGCTAGAATTGTATTAACCGGAAACATGATACATGTGTGAATGCATAGACAAACAATATGTCACTAGTATGCCTCTATTAGACTAGCTTGTTAATCAAAGATGGTTATGTTTCCTAACCATGAACAAAGAGTTGTTATTTGATTAACAAGGTCACATCATTAGTAGAATGATCCGATTGACATGACCCATTCCATTAGCTTAGCACACGATCGCTTAGTATGTTGCTACCGCTTTTATCCATGACATATACATGTTCCTCGTAACTATGAGATTATGCAACTCCTGCCACGGAGGAACACTTTGGGTGCTACCAAACGCCACAACATAATCGGGTGATTATAAAGGAGTACTACAGTGTATCCAAAGGTAGATGTTGGGTTGGCGATTTCGAGATTAGGTTTTGTCACTCCGATTGCTCGGAGAGGTATCTCTGGCCTCTCGGTAATACACATCATCAAGCCTTGCAAGCATTACAACTAATGAGTTAGCTGTGAGATGATGTATTACGGAACGAGTAAAGAGACTTGCTTGAACGAGATTGAACTAGGTATTGATACCGACGATCGAATCTCGCAAGTAACATACCGATGACAAAGGGAACAACGATGTTGTTATGCGGTCCGACCGATAAAGATCTTCGAGAATATGTAGGAGCCAATATGGGCATCCAGGTCCCACTATTGGTTATTGACCGAGACGTGTCTCGGTCATGTCTACATTGTTCTCGAACCGTAGGGTCCGCACGCTTAAGGTTTCATGACGGTTATATTATGAGTTTATGTATTTTGATGTACCAAGGAGTTCGAGTCCCGGATGTGATCACGACATGACGAGGAGTCTCGAAATGGTCGAGACATAAAGATTGATATATTGAAGCCTATATTTGAGTTCGAATGGTTCCGTGAAATCGGATTTTACTGAAAACCGGGGTTACCTGAACCTCCCGGGGCTATTGGGCCTTAGTGGGCCACGAGGGAGAAGAGGAAGGGCCGGGGCAGGCCGCGCCCTCCCCTAGTCCGAATAGGACAAGGAGAGGGGCGGCGCCTCTTCTTCTTCCCTCCCCCAATCCTACTCCAACTAGGAAGGGGGGAGTCCTACTCCCTGGGAGTAGACTCCTCCGGCCTCCCTTGGGCCGGCCGCACCTCCCCCTCCCTCCTTTATATACGGGGCAGGGGGCACCCTAGAACACACAAGTTTGATCTACGGATCGCTCTTAGCCGTGTGCGTGCCCCTTCCACCATATTCCACCTCGGTCATATCGTCGCAAGCTTAGGCGAAGCTCGCGCCGTAGAACATCAAGATCGCCACCACGCCGTCAGGTCGACGAACTCTCCTCGACACTCGCTGGATCGGAGTTCGAGGGACGCCATCGAGCTTTACGTGTGTCAAGAACTCGGGCGCCGGAGTAACGGCGCCGATCGGTCGGATCGCGAGGAGAACGTGACGACTACTTCCTCTACGCCAGATCGCTTCGCTTTGTCTCACGAGGGTACGAGACAACACTCTCCCTCTCGCTATGCATCACCATGATCTTGCGTGTGTAGGAAATTTTTGAAATTACTACGCTCCCCAACAAAGGGCATCCGAGCCTAGGTTTTTATGGTTTGATGTTTTGCACGAGTAGAACACAAGTGAGTTGTGGGCGATACAAGTCATACTACCTACCAGCATGTCATACTTTGGTTCAGCGGTATTGTGAGATGAAGCGCCCGCACCGACATTACGCGCGACGCTTACGCGAGACTGGTTTCACCGCCACGAGCACTCGCTGCTTAAAGGTGACCGTGGGTGTCTCTGCCTCTCACTTTAGTTGAACCGAGTGTGGCTACGCCCGGTCCTTGAGAAGGTTAAACGAGTCTATTTGACGAAGTATCGCTGTGGTTTTGATGCGAGGTGAGACTGGTTCTTGCTTAAGCCCGTAGCAGCCACGTAAAATTTGCAACAACAAAGTAGAGGACGCCTAACTTGTTTTTGCAGGCATGTTGTGATGTGATATGGTCAAGACGTGATGCTATATTTTATTGTATGAGATGATCATGTTTTGTAACCGGTTATCGGCAATCGCAGGAGCCATATGGTTGTCGCTTATTGTATGAAATGCATCGCTCAGTAATGCTTTACTTTATCACTAAGCGGTAGCGATAGTCGAGAAGCATAAGATTGGCGAGACGACAACGATGCTACGATGGAGATCAAGGTGTCGCTACGGTGACGATGGTGATCATGATGGTGTTGCGGAGATGGAGATCACGGCACAAGATGATGATGACCATATCATATCACTTATATTGATTTGCATGTGATGTTTATCTTTTATGCATCTTATCTTGCTTTGATTGACGGTAGCATTATAAGATGATCTCTCACTAAATTATCAAGAAGTGTTCTCCCGAGTATGCACCCTTGCCAAAGTTCGTCGTGCCTGCACACCACGTGATGATCGGGTGATAAGCTCTACGTCCATCTACAACGGGTGCAAGCCAGTTTTGCACACGCAGAATACTCGGGTTATACTTGACGAGCCTAGCATATGCGATATGGCCTCGAACACGGAGACCGAAAGGTCGAGCGTGAATCATATAGTAGATATGATCAACATAAGATGTTCACCATTGAAAACTACTCCATTTCACGTGATGATCGGTTATGGTTTAGTTGATTTGGATCACGTGATCACTTAGATGACTAGAGGGATGTCTGCTGCTCAAGTGAGTTCTTAAGTAATATGATTAATTGAACTTAAATTTATCATGAACTTAGTACCGATAGTATCTTGCTTGTTTATGTTTGATTGTAGATAGATGGCTCGTGGCCGTTGTTCCGTTGAATTTTAATGCGCGCCTTGAGAAAGCAAAGTTGAAAGATGATGGTAGCAATTACACGGATCGGGTCCGTAACTCGAGGATTATCCTCATTGTCTGCATAGAAGAGTTACGCCCCGATGCACCGCTAGGTGCCGTGCCTCGCCGCAGAGCAACACCGATGTTATGAACGCCCGCGAGCAAAGTCGATGACTACTCTATAGTTCAAGGTGCCATGCTTTACGGCTTAGAACCGGACTTCAACGACGTTTTGAACGCCATGGAGCATATGAGATGTTCCAGAGTTGAAGTTGATATTCCAACAAAATGCCCGGATTGAGAGATATGAAGTCTCCAATAAGTTCTATAGCTGCAAGATGGAGGAGAATAGTTCACAAGGAGCACATACTCAAAATGTCCGGGTATTACAATCACTTGACTCAACCGGGAGTTAATCTTCCGGATGATTGTGTCATTGATGTAATTCTTCAATCATCGCCACCAAGCTACAAAGGCTTCGTGATGAACTATAATATGCAAGGGTTAGTAAAGACTATACCGAGCTCTTCGCAATGCTAAAGGCTGCGGAGGTAGAAATCAAGAAGGAGCATCAAGTGTTGATGGTCAATAAGACCACTAGTTTCAAGAAGAAAGGCAAAGGAAAAGGAAGGAACTTCAAGAAGAAAGCAAGCAAGTTGTCGCTCAGAGAAGAAACCCAAGTCTGGACCTAAACCTGAAACCGAGTGCTTCTACCGCAAGCAAACTGGTCAATGAAGCGGAACTGCCCCAAGTATTTGGCGGATAAGAAGGATGGCAAGGTGAACAAAGGTATATGTGATATACATGTTATTGATGTGTACCTTACTAGAGCTCGCAGAGCACTGGTATTTGATATCGGTTCTGCTAATATTTGCAACTCAAACAGGACTACGGATTGCTTAACACCGCAAAGGACGAGGTGACGATGCGCTGGGAAATGGTTCCAAAGTCGATGTGATCGCGGTCGGCACGCTACCTCTACATCTACCTTCGGATTAGTTTTAGACCTAAATAATTGTTATTTGGTGCCCGCATTGAGCATGAACATTATATCTTGATCTTGTTTGATGCGAGACGTTATTCATTTAAATCAGAGAATAATGGTTGTTCTATTTATATGAGTAATATCTTTATGGTCATGCACCCTTGAAGAGTGGTCTATTTTTGATGAATCTCGATAGTAGTGATACACATATTCATAATGTTGAAACCAAAAGATGCAGAGTTGATAATGATAGTGCAACTTATTTGTGGCAATCGCCGCTTAGGTCATATCGGTGTAAAGCGATGAAGAAACTCCATATCGATGGACTTTTGGAGTCACTTGATTATGAATCACTTGGCACTTATGTAACCATGCCTCATGGGCAAGATGACTAGAACCCCGCTTCTCCAGACTATGGAGAGAGCAACAGATTTGTTGGAAATCATACATACAGATGTATGTGGTCCAATGAATGTTGAGGCTCGTGGCGGATATCGTTATTTTCACCTTCATCGATGATTTAAGCAGATATGGGTATATCTACTTAATGAAACATAAGTCCTGAAACATTTGAAAAGTTCAAAGAATTTCAGAGTGAAGTTGAAAATCATCGTAATAAGAAAATTAAGTTTCTACGATCCGATCGTGGAGGTGAATATTTGAGTTATGAGTTTGGTCTACATTTGAAACAATGCGAATAGTTTCGAACTCACGCCACCCGAACACCACAACGTAATGGTGTGTCCGAACGTCAGAATCGTATTTTACTAGATATGGTGCGATCTATGATGTCTCTTACAGATTTACCGCTATCGCTTTGGGGTTATGCTCTAGAGACGGCCGATTCACACTGAATAGAACACCGCAAAATCCGCTGAGACGACACCTTATGAACTATGGTTTAGCAAGAAACCAAAGTTGTCGCTTTCTTAAAGTTTGGGGATGCGATGCTTATGTGAAAAGCTTCAACCTGATAAGCTCGAACCCAAATAGGAGAAATGTGTCTTCATAGGATACCCAAAGGAGACAGTTGGGTACACCTTCTATCACAGATCCGAAGGCAAGACATTTGTTGTTAAAAATGGATCCTTTCTAGAGAAGGAGTTTCTCTCGAAAGAAGTGAGTGGGAGGAAAGTAGAACTTGATGAGGTAATTGTACCTTCTCCCTTACTTGAAAGTAGTTCGTCGCAGAAACCGGTTTCTGAGACATCTACACCAAGTAGTGAGGAAGTTGATGATGCTGATCATGAAACTTCAGATCAAGTTACTACAGTAACCTCGAGATCAACCAGAGTAAGATCCGCACTGAGTGGTACGGTAATCCTGCTCGGAAATCATGCTACTAGATCATGATGAACCCACGAACTATGAAGAAGCGATGGTGAGCCCAGATTCCGCAAAATGGCTTGAGGCCATGAAATCTGAGATGGGATCCATGTATGAAAACAAAGTATGGATTTTGGTTGACTTGCCCGAGGGTCGGCAAGCAATAGAAAACAAGTGGATCTTCAAGAAGAAGACCGACGCCGACGGTAATGTTATCGTTTACAAAGCTCGACTTGTCGCAAAGGGTTTTCGACAAGTTCAAGGGATTGACTACGATGAGACCTTCTCACCAGTAGCGATGCTTAAGTCCGTCCGAATCATGTTAGCAATCACGATTTTATGATTATGAAATTTGGCAAATGGATGTAAAGACCGATTCCTGAATGGATTTCTCGAAGAAGAGTTGTATATGATGCAACCGTAAGGTTTTATCGATCCAAAGGAGCTAACAAAGTGTGCAAGCTCCAAATGATCCATTTATGGACTGGTGCAAGCATCTCGAGTTGAATAAACGCTTTGATAGTGTGATCAAAGCATTTGGGTTCATATGCACTTTTGGAGAAGCTCAGATTTACAAGAAAGTGAGTGGAGCTCAGTAGCATTTCGATATTATATGTAGATGACATATTACCGATCGGAAATGATATAGAATTTCGATAGCATAAAGGGATACTTGAATAAGAGTTTTTCAATGAAAGACCTCGTGAAGCTGCTTACATATTGGGCATTAAGATCTATAGATATAGATCAAGACGCTTAATTGACTTTCACAAAGCACATACCTTGACAAAATTTTGAAGAAGTTCAAAATGGATCAAGCAAAGAAAGGGTTCTTGCTCGTGTTACAAGGTGTGAAGTTGAGTAAGACTCAATGCCCACCACCGCAGAAGATAGAGAGAAAATGAAAGATGTTCCCTATGCTTCAGCCATAGGCTCTATCATGTATGCAATGCTGTGTACCAGCACTGATGTGTGCCTTGCTATAAGCTTAGCAGGAGGTACCAAAGTAATCCAGAGTGGATCATCGACAGCGGTCAAGAACATCCCGAAATACCGAAAAGGACTAAGGATATGTTTCAGATATGGAGGTGACAAAGAGCTCATCGTAAACGGTTACGTTGATGCAAGTTTTGACACCGATCCGACGATTCTAAATCGCAGACCGGATACGATTTACACTAAACGGAGGAGCCGCCATTGGTGCGCTTCTAAACAAAGTGTCGAAGGGATCTACATGTGAAGCGGAGTACATAGCAGCTTCGAAGCAGCTAATGAAGGAGTCTGGATGAAGGAGTTCATATCCCATCTAGGTGTCATACCTAGTGCATCGGGTCCAATGAAAATCTTCCGTGACAATATCGAGCAATTGCCTTAGCGAAGGAATCCAGATTTCACAAAAGGACCAAGCACATCAAAAGACGCCTCAATTCCATCCGGATTTAGTCCGTGGGAGACATAGAAATTTGTAAGATACATACGGATCTGAATGTAGCAGCATCTGCTGACTAAGCCTCTTCCACGAGCAAAACATGATCAACACCAAGACTCCATGGGTGTTAGAATCATTACTATGTAATCTAGATTATTGACTCTAGTGCAAGTGGGAGACTCAAGGAAATATGCCCTAGAGCCAATAATAAAGTTATTATTTATTTCCTTATTTCATGATAAATGTTTATCATTCATGCTAGAATTGTATTAACCGAAACATGATACATGTGTGAATGCATAGACAAACAATATGTCACTAGTATGCCTCTATTAGACTAGCTTGTTAATCAAAGATGGTTATGTTTCCTAACCATGAACAAAGAGTTGTTATTTGATTAACAAGGTCACATCATTAGTAGAATGATCTGATTGACATGACCCATTCCATTAGCTTAGCACACGATCGCTTAGTATGTTGCTACCGCTTATCCATGACATATACATGTTCCTCGTAACTATGAGATTATGCAACTCCCTGCTTACGGAGGAACACTTTGGTGCTACCAAACGTCACAACGAATCGGGTGATTATAAAGGAGTACTACAGTGTGTCCCAAAGGTAGATGTTGGGTTGGCGATTTCGAGATTAGGTTTTGTCACTCCGATTGTCGGAGAGGTATCTTCGTCCTCTCGTAATACACATCATCAAGCCTTGCAAGCATTACAACTAATGAGTTAGCTGTGAGATGATGTATTACGAACGAGTAAAGAGACTTGCCGTAACTAGATTGAACTAGGTATTGATACCGACGATCAATCTCGCATGTAACATACCGATGACAAAGGAACAACGATGTTGTTATGCGGTCCGACCGATAAAGATCTTCAGAGAATATGTAGGAGCCAATATGGGCATCCAGGTCCCGCTATTGGTTATTGACCGAGACGGTGTCTCGGTCATGTCTACATTGTTCTCGAACCGTAGGGTCCGCACGCTAAGGTTTCGATGACGGTTATATTATGAGTTTATGTATTTTGATGTACCAAGGAGTTCGAGTCCCGATGTGATCACGGACATGACGAGGAGTCTCAAATGGTCGAGACATAAAGATTGATATATTGAAGCCTATATTTGGAGTTCGAATGGTTTCGGTGAAATCGGATTTTACCGAAAACCGAGGGTTACCTGAACCTCCCGGGGCTATTGGGCCTTAGTGGGCCACGAGGAGAAGAGGAAGGGCCGGCTGGGTGGCAAGCGCCCCTCCCCCTAGTCCGAATAGGACAAGGAGAGGCGCGCCTCTTCTCCTCTCCCTCCCCCAATCCTACTCCAACTAGGGGGGGAGTCCTACTCCTGGGAGAGGACTCCTCCGCGCCTCCCTTGGGCCGGCCGCACCTCCCCTCCCTCCTTTATATACGGGGCAGGGGGCACCCTAGAACACACAAGTTTGATCTACGGATCGCTCCTTAGCCGTGTGCGTGCCCTTCCACCATATTCCACTCGGTCATATCGTCGCTGCTTAGGCGAAGCTCGCTACGCGTAGAACATCAAGATCGCCACCACGCCGTCAGGCCGACGGAACTCTCCCTCGACACTCGGCTGGATCGGAGTTCGAGGACGCCATCGAGCTGTACGTGTGTCAAGAACTCGGGGCGCCGGAGTAACGGCGCGGATCGGTTGGATCGCGAGGAGAACGTGACGACTACTTCCTCTATGTTGTGATCGCTCCGCTTCGGTCTACGAGGGTACGTGAGACAACACTCTCCCTCTGCTATGCATCACCATGATCTTGCGTGTGCGTAGGAAATTTTTGAAATTACTACGCTCCCCAACAATCCAAGCATGTGCGTGGTGGCACTCCTGTGTCCACGATAGAAGTGGCTGAGGCGGCAGTTCATAATGACATGCCATCCACAGGTGAGAGTCTTGGCACAACAACTCTAGCTCCTGGCGGTGCAGATATTGCTAAGGCGACTGTTTCGCGTGCTAGTCTTCCACCTAGGCGTCGTAGCCCCCGCAAGCAATCAACAGGCATACCCAACGCACCAGCTGTAGCTAGGAGCAGCAGAGATGAGTCTGGTTATGTTCCTGCATCCACGCTATTACCGCCACCTGCCAAAAGCAATGTTATGGAGAAACCGGAAGACCGGAGTACAACTGATCCAGGTGTCAAACCGGGCACGAGTGATGGAGGTGAACATCCGGAGCAGACTGCACCTTTACCCGCAGTGGAAATCCCAAGCTTAAATCTGCGCACTTCCAAGCTCCCAGTCAATGTTGGTGTCCCCTACAGCCCAAACAAGAAGATTGTCAAGAAAGCTACGGCTGATACCGCTGACAACACGCCCCGCCCTACAAATAAGCCTGATGATTCTGCAGCATCTGATTCAGATATGTTTGTTGATCTTTCACCGTTGGATTCTGCCCCGCAAGTTGTTCACGGTTCGGCCAGTAGGCATGAGAGACACCCAATGGCCTTCACCCCACCGAGCTTTAGCCTTGGCATCAGTCAAGATTAACCAGTGGTTCAAGATCCTATGCCATTTGCCTTTGCTTTCTTGGGAGGCATGCCCGCAATGATGGCGCAGCCAATGGTCGAGGGCAGGAAGGCTGTCAAGTTCGCAGAGTCGATCTTCCAAGGTACATTTCTTCTATGTTTATCTTTTTCTTGTATACACCTGTGTAGTCTGACTTTTATCCCAAGCAATTTTTTTGGGTTCTCACCTGTGATGGCAACTGCTATGTGATGACATGGCAACCGGATTTGCTGCACCATCTTACCTACATTTTTGTTGCCATGCTGTAATTTCCATTCGGCAACCACATGGCAACTGAAGTTGATAAAACATGGCAACTGTATTTGTTCTCACATGGCAACTACAATGCTCTATACATTGCAATTGGATTTGCTGCAGCATGTCACCTGCATTTTTGTTTCCATGCTGCATTTCTCATCCGGCAACCACATGGCAACTGCAGATGCTTTCACATGGCAATTACAGTGCAATACACCTGGCAACTGGTGAAGGAAATATGCCCTAGAGGCAATAATAAAGTTATTATTGTTGGGGAACGTAGTAATTTCAAAAATTTTCCTACGCACACGCAAGATCATGGTGATGTATAGCAACGAGAGGGGAGAGTGTTGTCTACATACCCTTGTAGACCCGGCGGGCGATCACAACGTAGAGGAAGTAGTCGACGTTCTCCTCGCGATCCGACCGATCCCGCGCCAAGCATTCTCCGCCTCGAAGTTCTTGACACACGACAGCTCGATGGCGTCCCTCGTACTCTGATCCAGCCGAGTGTCGAGGGAGAGTTCCGTCGGCCTGCGGCGTGGTGGCGATCTTGATGTTTCATCGGCGCAGGGCTTCGCTTAAGCTTCACAGACAGTATAACCGAGGTGGAATATGGTGGAGGGGCGCACCGCACGGCTAAGAGAACGATCTCACGATCAACTTGTGTGTTCAAGGTGCCCCTGCCGTATGATATAAAGGAGCGGGGAGGGCGGCCGTTGCCAAGCTTGGCGCCACAGGGAGTCCTACTCCCTCCGGGGAGTAGGATTCTCCAATCCTAGTCCAACTAAGTTCCCGGAGGGAAGAGAGAGAGAGGGGCCCCTTCTCCTAGTCCTAGTAGGACTAGGGAAGGGGGCCTTGCCAGCCTTTGGGCTGCCCCTCCTCCTTTCCACTAAGGCCCATAGAGGCCCATTTACCTCCGGGGTTCCGGTAACCTCCGTTACTCAGATAAATTTCCATTTTACGTCGAACCATTCCGAACTCCAAATATAGGCTTCCAATATATCAATCTTTATGTCTCGACCATTCGAGACTCCTCGTCATGTCGTTGATCACATCCGGGACTCGAACTCCTTGGTACATCAAAATACATAAACTCATAATAAGCATCATCAGAAACCTTAAGCGTCACGGACCCTACGGTTCGAGAACAATGTAGACATGACCTAGAACTATTCATGGTCAATAACCAACAGCGGGACCTGGATGCCCATATTGGTTCCTACATATTCTCGAAGATCTTTATCGGTCGGACCGCACCAACAACATCGTTGTTCCCTTTGTCATCGGTATGTTACTTGCCCGAGATTGATCGTTTCAGTATCAATACCTAGTTCAATCTCGTTATCGAAACAAGTCTCTTTACTCGTTCCGTAATACATCATCTCACAACTAACTCATTAGTTGTAGTGCTTGCAAGGCTTCGATGTGCATTACCGAGAGGGCCGAGATACCTCTCCGAGCTATCGGGTGACAAAACCTAATCTCGAAATCGCCAACCCAACATCTGCCTTTGGAGACACTCGTAGTACTCCTTTATAATCACCCGATTCGTTGTGGCGTTTGGTAGCACCAAAGTGTTCCTCCGGTAAGCAGGAGTTGCATAATCTCATAGTTACGGTAACATGTATAAGTCATGGATAAAAGCGAAATGACATACTAAGCGATCGTGTGCTAAGCTAAGGGAATGGGTCATGTCAATCAGATCATTCTACTAATGATGTGACCTCATTAATCAAATAACAACTCCTTTGTTCATGGTTAGGAAACATAACCATCTTTGATTAACAAGCTAGTCTAGTAGAGGCATACTAGTGACATCTTGTTTTGTCTATGCATTCACACATGTATCATGTTTCGGTTAATACAATTCTAGCATGAATGATAAACATTTATCATGAAATAAGGAAATAAATAATAACTTTATTATTGCCTCTAGGGCATATTTCCTTGAGTCTCCCACTTGCACTAGAGTCAATAATCTAGATTACATGGTAATGATTCTAACACCCATGGAGTCTTGGTGCTGATCATGTTTTGCTCGTGGAAGAGGCTTAGTCAGCGGTCTGCAACATTCAGATCCGTATGTATCTTCAAATCTCTATGTCTCGATCTGGACTAAGTCCCGGATGGAATTAGGCGTCTCTTGATGTGCTTGGTCCTCTTGTGAAATCTGGATTCCTTTGCTAAGGCAATTGCTCGATATTGTCACGAAGATTTTCATTGGACCCGATGCACTAGGTATGACACCTAGATGGGATATGAACTCCTTCATCTGAGACTCCTTCATTAGCTGCTTCGAAGCTGCTATGTATTCCGCTTCACATGTAGATCCCTTTCTGACGCTTTGTTTAGAACTGCACCAAGTAGATGTACTCCTCCGTTTAGTGTAAATCAATATCCGATGCTGCGATTTAGAATCGTCCGGATCGCTGTCAAAACTTGCATCAACGTAACCGTTTACGATGAGCTCTTTGTCACCTCCATATCGAAACATATCCTTAGTCCTTTTCGGTATTTCAGGATGTTCTTGACCACTGTCGATGATCCACTCTGGATTACTTTGGTACCTCCACGCTGGGCTTATAGCAAAGCACACATCAGGTCAGGGTACACAGCATTGCATACATGATAGAGCCTATGGGGTCAAGCATAGGGAACATCTTTCATCTTCTCTCTATCTTCCTGCGTTGGTGGGGCATTGAGTCTGACTCAACTTCACACCTTGTAACACAGCAGAACCCTTTCTTTGCTTGATCCATTTTGAACTTCTTCAAAACTTTGTCAAGGTATGTGCTTTGTGAAAGTCCAATTAAGCGTCTTGATCTATCTCTATAGATCTTGATGCCCAATATGTAAGCAGTTTCACCGGTCTTTCATTGAAAACTCTTATTCAAGTATCCCTTTATGCTATCGAGAAATTCTATATCATTTCCGATCAGCAATATGTCATCCACATATAAGATCGAGAAATGCTCTGAGCTCCTCACTCACTTTCTTGTAAATACAGGGCTTCTCCAAAGTCTGTACAAACCCAAATGCTTTGATCACACTATCAAAGCGTTTATTCCAACTCAGATGCTTGCACGGTCCATATATGGATCACCGGAGCTTGCACACTTTTATTAGCTCCTTTGGATCGATAAAACCTTCGGTTGCATCATATACAACTCTTCTTCCGAAAATCCATTCAGAATGCAGTCTTTACATCCATTTGCCAAATTTCATAATCATAAATCTCGGCAATGATGCTAACATGATTGGACGGACTTAAGCATCGCTTCGGGTGAGAAGGTCTCATCGTAGTCAATCCCTTGAACTTGTCGAAAACCTTTTGCGACAAGTCGAGCTTTATAAACGATAACATTACCGTCGGCGTCGGTCTTCTTCTTGAAGATCCACTTGTTTTCTATTGCTTGCCTACTCTTTCAGTAAGGTCAATTCCAACTCACTATTCATGCACATGGCTTCGCTTCATCGATTCCGACTTCACGCAATGTACTCGTGATCTCACGCGTGCTCAGGTCTAGTGATCTCATGATCAACATCAACTTCTCACTACTCTGGTGAAGAAACTGCTCGCCACAACCACTTCAGCAAGTGGAGAAGGTCACTTCATCAGTTCTCACTCATTAGAATCTCTCAGAAATGGCATTCCTCTAGAACGATAATAGCTTCAATCTTTTCGTAGCAGTCTGACTCAGCCATGAATCTATGTGTTACAACACAGCTCAGTAACGTGCACTCAACTGATTTTCAGATCACGCCAAATTCCGCACACTCCACTTCTCAACGTTCCTTACAACGTCAGCTCACCTGCTGTCACAGGTTCATTTGCGCGTTTCCTGAAGCAGAACTTTGCTTTTAGATTCGCTCTTTAATCTACCTTATGAGACTACCAAATTAACGTCACCCTGGAAAGAGCCCACCTATTCACAGCCCGGAGAGCTCCCTATCAGAAAGGACGTTGCCTCCGCCTATCGGAACTATCTGACACATATCCATTACCATCGATGTAAATCACAATTCTCTACCTAATCAACTCCACAATTTATCAATGCTCTATATAACAATCACATCACTCATACAGATAACGTACATGTTTCCATAATTAAAAAGATTCCAATAACCATTCACCAACCATTTATCAAATCTAAAAATTTACCATACATGCTTTTTTCATCATATAAAAATTTTCTTGCAAATTAACCATAAAATTCACGGTTCTCCCCTGGACACGGGTTGTTAGAATATCTCATGATCCATCCCAAACTTCCTTATTACTTTGGACGCCGCTCTAAACCCTCAAGGGAGAAACACCCAATTCCATTTTCCCCTCATCTTTAGAAAAGAAAACCCCTGCAAAAATTCTCCTTTCCTTGGGGCCCCGGGAAATCCAAAAGCAAGATTTGGGTTTCTTTTAAAGCCCGCCACCCACACAACTTTGGTTTCAAAACAATTTGTCGCTCAACGTGATTTCACGGTGTCCATTCACAGTGAATGCCCTGTCCACAGCCACACCTCACATGGTCATAGCCTTAGTCTTCTCACATCACAGGCCAATCCTCAGTTTGGCCACTTTTCTTCGCAGCAACTTGCTTGTGCCTCTTGAGATTCCCTTTTTCCCCTTCTTCTCTGAAACTTTATGATCATCACTTGATGCTTCCTTGATTTTCACCTCCAGTCTTCAGAAACCGCATAGTTTTCACAACCTCAATTACCAGAACTTTCAAGTTAGACTCCTGTCCTGAAGATATACCAACTCACCTGCATTCCGGTGCATACTCCTGCCACAGCCTCACTTATTGGACCAGACATTCGTTGATTTCAACACGCTTTCTTGAATAGCTGTCAGCACCCCAACACCTCCCAGAAATGCACGCTCATAAATCCCGCAGATTCAGCGGGACCGTTCACCATTGTCATCCGGCCAATTGCAAGAATAATTCATCGATCAACCGTTGCCAATTTGTTTAAACTCCTCTTTCAAGTAAACATTTGTATCCAGCAACCAATCAAACTTATGCCTCGAAATAATAAAGTCAACAATAATAGTATTCAAACCCAAATACATCATTTGGTTAACTATCTTGCAATAATTCAACCACGCCTCAACGACTGCTTTCACAAATCGCCCCGCCGGGGGGGGGGGGGGGGGGGGGGGGGGGGGGGGCCCCCCCCCCCCCCCCCCCCCCCCCCCCCCCCCCCCCCCTTTTCCCACGCAACGCAAGATCATGGTGATGTATAGCAACAGAGGGAGAGTGTTGTTAATACCCGTGACCCGGCAAGGACACAACGAGGGAAGTGTGACGTTCCTCCGATCCGACCGACCCGCCGCATTCGACCCCGAAGTTCTTGACACCGAAGTTGACGCCCTCCCATCCAGCCAGGTCGAGGAGAGTTCCCGACACGGGCAGGACGATCTTGATTTTCACCCAGGGTTTTCACTTAAGTACAGATAACCGAGGTGGAAAGGGGGGGGGCACCGGACACGCTAAGGAACATCCACGATCAACTTGGTTTTCAGGGCCCCCCGTGATATAAAGGAGCCGGGGAGGGGGCCGCCGCTTGGGCCAGGAGCCCCCTCCGAGTAGGATTTCCAATCCTAGTCCAACTAGGATTCCCTGAGGAAAGAGAGAGAGGCTCCCCTCTCCAGTCCAAGGACTAGAAGGGACGCCGGTTGGGCTGCCCCTCTCCTTCCACTAAGCCAAGAGGCATTCTGGGGTTCCTGAACCTCCCTCCAGAATTTCATTCCGAACATTCTTATTATCACCTGGCTCTTCGATTTCGGTTTACATCGACTGTTTTCCACTCAAAATAATACCATAATAACGCCATTAATTTAGTGCACGTTAAATCCAGAATGACCATCCCAGGAATCCATTATTTGGATTCATATTTTTCATCTTTATTCGTGTATCCAGTTGCGCTTCATTCCTTCAACCGCATCCAATTAACCCATCGACATCATCTTCCAAATTAACCAACCCTTTCGTCCCCCCAGCCCTGAGCTTACTGGTAAAAATCGATAATTATTTCAGAATAGATATTGGAAAGCAGGAAGTAAATTTCCCACTGCTTTAAACATTCAATAACACACAAGAGGATTTAAATCAAATAACAACTCTTGTTCTGTTAGAATAATCATCTTTGACAATTAGCTAAGAGCATACAGAATTTTGTCATAATGATCATGTTTTTTAATTCTAGCATGATAAACATTTATCATAATAAGGAAATAAATAACTTTATTATTGCCCTAGGCATATTTCCTTCAATTATTTATTCCTCATATCATGATAAATGTTTATTATTCATGCTAGAATTGTATTAACTGGAACATGATACATGTGTGAATACATAGACAAAACTATAGTCACTAGTATGCCTCTGCTTGACTAGCTCATTAATCAAAGATGGTTATGTTTCCTAACCATAGACATGTGTTGTCATTTGATTAATGGGATCACATCATTAGAAGAATGATGTGATTGACATGACCCATCCTGTTAATACAAGCACTTGATCGTTTGAGTACTCTCTATTGCTTTCTTCATGACTTATACATGTTCCTGTTCTTAAATTATACAACTCCCGTTTACGGAGGAACACTGGGTACTACCAAAGTCATAAGCGGGTGATTATAAAGGTTTTCTGGTGTCTCCGAAGGTACATGTTGAGTTGGCGTGTTGAGATTAGGTTTTGTCTCAGATTGTCGGAGAGGTATCTCTGGGCCCTCTCGGTAATACACATCACTATAAGCCTTGCAAGCAATGTAGCTAATGAGTTAGTTACGAATGATGCTGCATTAGTAGCGAGTAAAGACTTGCGATGTAGATTGAACTAGGTATTGGATACCGACGATCGAATCTCGGGCAAATAACATACCGATGACAAAGGACAGCATTATGTTGTTATGCGGTTTAATGATAAAGATCTTCGTAGAATATGTGGAACCAATATGGGCATCCGAGTCCCTATTGGTTATTAATGAAGATGGTTCTAGGTCATGTCTACATAGTTCTCGAACCCGTAGAATCCGCCAACAACGTTATGATGCCAGTTTATTATGAGTTTATAAGTTTTGATGTGCGAAGTTTGTTGAGTCCGGATGTGATCACGAGCATGACGAGAAGTCTTGAATGAGTGGAGACATAAAGATTGATATATTGAAAGCCTATGATTGAACATCGAATGGTTAGGGTGAAATCGAGATTTCTGCCGGAACAGAAATTCAGGAACCCTCCCGAGATAATGGGCCTTAGTGGGCCAGAGGGAGAAAGGAGGGCGGCGGGGGCAGGTGCGCGCCCTCCCCTAGTCCGAATAGGACAAGGAAGAGGCGCCCCCTTCCTCTTTCCTCCCCTTTCCTTCTCTACCAAGGCAAGAGAGTCCTACTCCGGTGGGAGTAGGACTCCTCGGCCTTACCCTAGGGGCCGCGCACCTCCCCCTCCTCCTTTATATCACGGCGGCGGGGCACCCCATAGACACACAAGTTGATCTCACGGATCATTCCTTAGCCGTGTGCGGTGCCCCCTCCACCATATTCCACCTCGGTCATATCGTCGCGGAGTTTAGGCGAAGCCTGCGCGATAGAACATCATCATCGTCACTGCGCCCGTCGTCTTGTGGAACTCATCTCGGGCTCGGCTGGATTGGAGGCGGAGATCGTCATCGAAGCTGAGCGTGTGCTGAACTTCGGAGGCCCCATCGTTCGGTGCTTGGATCGGTCGGATCGTGAAGGCGTCGACTACATCAACGCGTTGTGCTAATGCTTCGCTTCGGTCTATGAGTGCGTGGGCGAACACTCTCCCCTCTCGTTGCTATATCATCACCATGATCTTGCGTGTGCGTGAAATTTTTGAAATTACTCGTTCCCCAGCGATGGCATCGAGCCTAGGTTTTATCGTTGATGTTATATGCGAGTAGAACACAAGTGAGTTGTGAAGCGATACAAGTCATCTTGCTTACCGGCATGTCATACTTTGGTTCGGTATTGTGAGATGAAGCGGCCGGACCGACATTACAGCGTCGCTTCTGGCGAGACTGGTTTCACCGTTCTGAGCACTTTCGTGCTTAAAGGTGGCTGGCGGTGTCATCTCTCTCACTTTAGCTGAATCGAGTGTGGCTCGCCGGTCCTTGCGAAGGTTAAACAGCACCAACTTGACGAACTATCGTTGTGGTTTTGATGCGTAAGTAAAACGGTTCTTGCTAAGCCGTAGCAGCCACGTAAAATTTGCAACAACAAAGTAGAGGGCGTCTAACTTGTTTTTGCGGGGCATGTTGTGATGTGATATGGTCGAGGCGTGATGCTATATCTTATTGTATGAGATGATCATGTTTTGTAAGCGAAGTTATCGGCTTAACTGGCGAGAAGCCATATGGTTGTCGCTTTATTGTATGAAATGCAAGCATACATAATTGCTTTACTTTATCACTAAGCGGTAGCGATAGTCGTAGAAGCAATAGATGGCGTAACGACAACAATGCTCGATGGAGATCGAGGTGTCGGCGCGGTGGCGATGGTGATCATGGCGGTGCTTGAAGATGGAATCACAAGCACAAGATGATGATGGCCATATCATATCACTTATATTGATTGCATGTGATGTTTATCCTTTATGCATCTTATCTTGCTTTGATTGTGCGGTAGCATTTAAGATGATCTCTCACTAATTATCAAAAGTGTTCTCCTGAGTATGCACCGTTGCAAAAGTTCTTCGTCTTTGAGACACCGCGTGATGATCGGGTGTGATAGGCTCTACGTTCAAATACAGCGGGTGCAAAACAGTTACACAGCGAATACTCGGGTTATACTTGGCGAGCCTAGCATATCTGAGATATGGCCTCGGAACACGGAGACCGAAGGTCGGCGTGAATCATATAGTAGATATGATCAACATAGCGATGTTCACCATTGAAACTACTCCATCTCACGTGATGATCGGACATGGTTTAGTTGATTTGGATCACGTGATCACTTAGATGACTAGAGATGTACATCTAAGTGGGAGTTCTTAAGTAATATGATTAATTGAACTTAAATTTATCATGAACTTAGTACTGATAGTATCTTGCTTGTCTATGTTTGTTTGTAGATAGATGGCTCGTCTTTGTTGTTCGTTGAATTTTAATCGTTCCTTGAAAAGCAAAGTTGAAAGATGATGGTAGCAATTACAATTTGGGTCCGTAACACGAGATTATCCTCATTGCTGCATAGAAAAGTTACGTCTGGAAGCACCGCTAGGTGCGAACCTGCTCTTGATACTGCGGCGGCGTTAGAGCGTCTGGCGAAACAAAGCTGATGACTACTCTATAGTTCGATGTGCCATGCTTTCGGCTTAGAACCGGGCCTTCAGCGGCGTTTTGAGCGTCATGGAGCATATGAGATGTTCAGAGTTGAAGTTAATATTTCAAGCAAATGCCGGATTGAGAGATATGAAGTCTCAATAAGTTCTATAGCTGCAAGATGGAGGAGAATAGTTACGTCGGTGAACACATACTCAAAATATGCAGGTATAATAATCACTTGATTCAAGCGGGAGTTAATCTTCACGATGATAGTGTCATTGACGAATTCTCCAATCACTGCCACCAAGCTACAAGAGCTTAGTGATGAACTATAATATGCAAGGGATGAACAAGACTATTCGAGCTCTTACATGATCTTGAAAGCTACGGAGGTAGAAATCAGAAGGAGCATCAAGTGTTGATGGTTAACAAAACCACAGTTTCAAGAAGAAGGGCAAAGGGAAGAAGAGAAACTTCAAAAAGAGCGACAAGCAAGTTGCTGCTCAAGAGAAGAAACCCAAATCTGGACCTAAGCACAAGCCAGAGTGCTTCTCTGCAAGCGGATTTGGACCTTTGAAGCGGAACTGCCCCAAGTATTTGGCGGATAAGAAGGATGGCAAAGTGAACAAAGGTATATGTGATATACATGTTATTGATGTGTACCTTACTAATGCTACTTATGCTTTTGGGTATTTGATCTGGTTACATTGCTAATATTTGCAACTTCGAAGCAGGGGACTACGGATTAAGCGAAGATTAGCTAAGGGCGAGGTGACGATTGGCGTGGGAAATGGTTCCAAAGTCGATGTGATCCTGATTGACGACGCTACCTCTACATCTACCATCGAGATTAGTATTAGACCTAAATAATTGTTATTTGGTGCGGCGTTGAGCATGAACATTATATCTGGATCTTGTTTGATGCGAGGCGGTTATTCATTAAATCGAGAGAATAATGGTTGTTCTATTTATATGAGTAATATCTTTTATGGTCATGCACCCTTGAAGAATGGTCTATTTTATTGAATCTCGATAGTAGTGATACACATATTCATAGTGTTGAAACCAAAAGATCAGAGTTGATAATGATAGTGCAACTTATTTGTGCCTTCTTTGTTTAGGTCATATCGGTATAAAGCGCATGAAGAAACTCCATCTTGATGGGCTTTTGGAATCACTTGATTATGAATCACTTGGTACTTGCGAACCGTGCCTTATGGGCAAGATGACTAAAACGCCGTTCTCGGTACTATGGAGAGGCAGCAGATTTGTTGGAAATCATACATCTGGATGTATGTGGTCAGATGAATGTTGAGGCTCGTGGCGGATATCGTTTTTTCTCACCTTCACAGATGATTTGAGCGGATATGGGTATATCTACTTAATGAAACACAAATCTGAAACATTTGAAAAGTTCAAAGAATTTCAGAGTGAAGTGGAAAATCATCGTAACAAGAAAATAAAGTTTCTACGATCGATCGTGGAGGAGAATATTTGAGTTCTGAGTTTGGTCTACACTTGAAACAATGCGGGATAGTCTACGCTCATGCCACACAGAACACCACAGCGAAATGGTGTGTCGAACATCGTAATCGTACTTTACTTGATATGGTGCGATCTATGATGTCTCTTACCGATTACCGCTATCGTTTTGGGGTTATGCTTTAGAGGCGGCCACATTCACGTTAAATAGGGCACCATCAAAATCCGTTGAAGCGGCGCCTTATGAGCGTGGTTTGGCAAGAAACCAAAGTTGTCGTTTCTTAAAGTTTGGGGCTCGATGCTTATGTGAAGAAACTTCAACCGGATAAGCTCGAACCCAAATCGAATGTGTCTTCATAGGATACCCAAAGGAGACTATTGGGTACACCTTCTATCACGAATCTGAGGCAAAATTTTCGTTGCTAAATTCGATCCTTTCTAGAGAAGGAGTTTCTCTCGAAAGAAGTGAGTGGGAGGAAAGTAGAACTTGATGAGATAAGCTGTATCTACTCCCTTATTGGAAAGTAGTTCATCACAAGAACGGTTCTGTGACCTACACCAATTAGTGAGGAAGCTAATGATATTGATCATGAAACTTGGATCAAGTTTCTCTTGAACCTCGTAGGTCTACGAGTAAGATCCGCACAGTTGAATGCGGTAATCCTATTACGGAAGTCATGTTACTTGACCATGATGAACCTCTGAACTATGAGGAAGCGATGATGAGCCCAGATTCCGCAAAATGGCTAGAGGCCATGAAATCGAGATGGGATCCATGTATGAAAACAAAGTATGGACTTTGGTTGACTTGCCCGATGATCGGCAAGCCATTGAGAATAAATGGATCTTTAAGAAGAAGGCGGCGCGATGGTAATGTAGCTATCTATAAAGCTCGACTTGTTGCGAAAGGTTTTCGACAAGTTCAAGGGTTGACTATGATGAGACTTTCTCACCCGTGGCGATGCTTAAGTCTGTCCGAATCATGTTAGCTATTGCTGCATTTCATGATTATGAAATTTGGCAAATGGATGTCAAAACTGCATTCTTGAATGGATTTCTAGAAGAAGAGTTGTATATGATGCAGCGGAAGGTTTGTTGATCAAAGGTGCTAACAAAGTATGCAAGCTCGGCGATCCATTTATGGACTGATGCAAGCATCTCGGAGTTGGAATAAGCGTTTTGATAGTGTGATCAAAGCATATGGTTTTATCTGAGACTTTTGGAGAAGCTTTGTATTTACAAGAAAGTGAGTGGGAGCTCTGTAGCATTTCTAGTTTTATATGTAGATGACATATTATTAATTGGAAATGATATAGAATTTCTGGATAGCATAAAGGGATACTTGAATAAAAGTTTTTCAATGAAAGACCTCGGTGAAGCTGCTTACATATTGGGCATCAAGATCTATAGAGATAGATCAAGGCGGCTTAATAGGACTTTCACAAAGCACATACCTTGACAAAATTTTGAAAAAGTTCAAAATGGATCGAGGCAAAGAAAAGGATTCTTGCCTATGCTACAAGGTGTGAAGTTGAGTCAAACTCAATGCCCGACCACGTGAGAAGATAGAGAAAATGAAAGATGTTCCTATGCTTGACCATAGGCTCTATCATGTATGCAATGATGTGTACAGGACACGGCGTATGTAGCAATAAGCTTGGCGGGGAAGGTACCAAAGTAATCGAGTGGATCAACTGACAGCGGTCAAGAACATCTGAAATACATGAAAGGACTAAGGATATGTTTCTCGTATATGGAGGTGACAAAGAGCTAGTCGTAAATGGTTACGTCGATGCAAGCTTTGACAACGATCAGAGACGATTCTAAATGCATAAACGGATCGTGTTTATATTAAGCGGTGGAGCTGTAAGTTGGTGCAGTTCTAAACAAAGCATTGTGGCGGGATCTACATGTGAGCGGAGTACATAGCTGCTTCTAAAGCAGCAAATGAAGAATGCGGATGAATGAGTTCATTTTCGATCTAGGTGTCATACCTAGTGCATCGGGACCAATGAAAATCTTCGTGACAATACTTGAGCAATTGCCTTGGCAAAGGAATCCAGATTTCACAAGAGGACCAAGCACATCAAGAGCCTTCAATTCCATTGGGACCAAGTCCAAGTGGGAGACATAGAGATTTGCAAGATACATACGGATCTGAATGTTGCAAACCGTTGACTAAGCCTCTCTCACGAGCAAAACATGATCGACACCAAGACTCCATGGGTGTTAGAATCATTACTATGTAATCTAGATTATTGACTCTAGTGCAAGTGGGAGGCTGAAGGAAATATGCCCTAGAGGCAATAATAAAGTTATTATTTATTTCCTCATATCATGATAAATGTTTATTATTCATGCTAGAATTGTATTAACCGGAAACATGATACATGTGTGAATACATAGACAAAAC
The DNA here is from genome assembly GCA_021437245.1 of Aegilops speltoides. Taxonomy (NCBI): domain Eukaryota; kingdom Viridiplantae; phylum Streptophyta; class Magnoliopsida; order Poales; family Poaceae; genus Aegilops; species Aegilops speltoides. The sequence continues at coordinate 13,602 of JAHHZJ010000249.1, read as the reverse complement.
TATAGTCACTAGTATGCCTCTACTTGACTAGCTCATTAATCAAAGATGGTTATGTTTCCTAACCATAGACATGTGTTGTCATTTGATTAGTGGGATCACATCATTAGAAGAATGATGTGATTGACATGAACCATCCGTTAGCCTAGCACTTGATCGTTTAGTATTCTGCTATTGCTTTCTTCATGACTTATACATGTCACTGTAACTATGAGAATTATGCAACTCCGTTTACTGGAGGAACACTTTGGGTACTACCAAGCGTCTGGCGTAATGCTGGGTGATTATAAAGGATTACTACGGGTGTCTCGAAGGTACATGTTGAGTTGGCGTATTCGAGATTAGGTTTTGTCACTCCGATTGTCGGAGGTATCTGGGCCCTCTCGGTAATGCACATCACTATAAGCCTTGCAAGCAATGTAGCTAATGAGTTAGTTACGAAATGATGCATTACGTAGCAGTAAAGAGACTTGCCGTAGCAGATTGAACTAGGTATTGGATACCGCGATCGAATCTCGGAAAGTAACATCTTGATGACAAAGGGAACAACGTATGTTGTTATGCGGTTTGACCGATAAAGATCTTACGTAGAATATGTAGGAACCAATATGGGCATCCGGTCCCACTATTGGTTATTGACGAAATGGTTCTAGGTCATGTCTACATAGTTCTCGAACCCGTAAGTCCGCACTCTTAACGTTACGATGACAGTTTTATTATGAGTTTATAAGTTTTGATGTCGAAGTTTGTTGAGTCCGGATGTGATCACGGACATGGCGAAGTCTCGAAATGGTAGAGACATAAAGATTGATATATTGGAAGCCTATGTTTGGACATGGAATGGTTCGGGTGAAATCGGGATTTTCTGAAGACAGGAGATTCTGGAACCCTCCGAGGATAATGGGCCTTAGTGGGCCAAGAGGGAGAAAGAGGAGGGCGGCCGGGGGTGGCGCGCCCCTCCCCTAGTCGAATAGGACAAGGAAGAGGCGGCGCCCCCCTTTCCTTCTCCACCAAGGCAGAGGGGAGTCCTACTCTGGTGGGAGTAGGACTCCTCCTGGCGCACCCCTAGGGGCCGGCCTCCTCCCTCCCCTCCTTTATATCTGAGGCGGGGCACCCCATAGACACACAAGTTGATCTACGGATCGTTCCTTAGCCGTGTCGGTGCCCCCTCCACCATATTCCACCTCGGTCATATCGTCGCGGAGTTTAGGCGAAGCCTGCTGGCTGATAGAACATCATCATCGTCCTGCCACGCCGTCGTCTTGTGGAACTCATCTCCGGAGCTCGGCTGGATCGGGGCGGAGATCGTCATCGAGCTGAGCGTGTCTTTGAACTTCGGAGGCCCGTCGTTCGGTGCTTGGATCGGTCGGATCGTGAAGGCGTCGACTACATCAACGCGTTGTGCTAACGCGCTTCGCTTCACGGTCTCTGAGGTACATGGACGAACCTCTCCTCTCGTTGCTATATCATCACCATGATCTTGCGTGTGCGTGGGAAATTTTTGAAATTACTTCGTTCCCCAACAATGGATTTGCCTCCACATGGCAACTCCCACTTTGTACCTACATTTCATATCATGCACTTTTCTCTTACGCTTTACATTTGTTTTGTTTTCGGGTATCCTAACCCACATTTTGATCCTTGCAAGCACCCACGAGGAGATTTGCGATCACTTGATGAAGTTTACTGCGAGGATTGAGGAAGCAACATTCGAGGAGGTCCTCCAGTGTCGGGGCAATCAAGTTCCAACGTGCTGCGAATCACGATGTCGAGGATACCATTAGGAGTGCCACCCGGTTACGTGAGAAGGGAGGGTAGTTCACCCACCTCCCGCGGAAGACTCGAGCCGAAGTCAAGGCCACAAAGGAGCGAGAACCAGGCTGTCGATATTGTCAGCGATTTGGAAATCGAGGGCTAGCAGCAGCACATGAAGGAGCTGAAAGCATAATGACCACACATAATCTCTCATTTTGCTTTGCTCTTTTTACCATTCATCTTTTTTGTACTTTCTAGATATGATCTGCTTACGTTTTCGTTCTTCTTTTTTACTTAGTAGACATGATTCTTTCATGTTATATCATTTTCATACAGCTCATGTTTGGACAGAACCAAGGTCATTCAATGCGAAGCGACGTACGTTGACCTGGGTGATCTTGCCGAGTCCGTGAGGCCACTCGGTAAAATGTCGATGAATGTAGTTGCATGTGGGATTGACTACATCAACCAGCATATGGATATGTCTCCTGACAAAACAATCATGCATTACAGTGTGACCTGCAAAATATGGAATGGTGACTTCCACCACAAAATCCCGAGGAAGAATTTTGCTGTGCACGGTGAATTCAAACTCACAGTGAAGAAATGTGTGAGTACTCCTTCCCTGTTTGCACTTTTTTCCCATGGTATGTTTTTTTTGCCAGTAGCTGCACTCTCTTTATGTGGCAGATGTTTCATGTAGCAGCGACTGCCATGTAAACTGACTTTTTGATTTGCATCCCCATGCAAACTATGTGGCGACTTCAAAGTATAATCTGAGGCAACTTTGTTCATACATGGGCTGACGACTTTCTTTTAACTACCCACTATAACTAAACATTCTCATTGATTCTACTTTTTTGTCCCTTCTTTGTTCTTCATGTGAACTCTGCTTCTCATTTCCTTCATTTTACTTGCGGGTCCTGTTCCCCATGTTCGGGAGCTTGCACCACATGACCTACGACAAGTGTGGTCACCACTCTGTGATCTGCCTTGACACGAAGAACCAATGCTTTGAGGTGCTTGATTCAATGCGTTAAGCGGACTGATCAGGACCTTACTCGCATGCTGAATTCTTCATCAACAACCTTCACCACGAAAACTCAATGGTCGGATCGGACATTTTCCAATTGAGTGCGTGGCGACTATGAAACAAGGAACACGTAATTTCCTATCTCTTTCTTCATGTGCCCTTTACACCAATCCACCCCTCTTTTTGTTACATCTGAATTGAAGTTATCATTGCTATCTTTGTCTTTTGCGACTTCACTGATTCTTTTCTTATGCAGGGACGAATTTGTGGCTTTCACGTTGGAATACCTTGCAAAGTGGGAAGGTAGGCTAGTTCTGTCGTCCATTTATAGCAGTCATTGAGCTCGGAAAATTTTACACATGGGCTGGTTGACAAATGAAGATTTCAACAAGCGGTCAGGAGCACATGAGTTAAGTGAGGAAGTAGTCAAGAAAGTCATCAAAAAGTACAAGTGATCATGTGGCGTGATCGTCCATTTGCATCATGCTTTTATATCAATATTTATTGCATTATGGGCTGTTATTACATTATATCTCAATACTTATGGCTATTCTCTCTATTTTACAAGGTTTACCATGAAGAGGGAATGCGGCACACAGAGATTACAGTGGAAAGGAGCAAACATTGAAACCTATTCTACTGCTCCAAAAATCCTAAAACTCCACGAAACCTATTTTTGGAATTAATAAAATTATTGAGCGAAAGATATACACGGGGGCCCACACCTGTCCGGGGAGGTGAGGCGCGCCCCCTGGGCGCCTGTCTCTGGGCCTGGTGGGCCTCGGTGTCCATCTTCGCTATATGAGGCTTTTACCTGGAAAAAATCATGGGTAAGCTTACGATGCGAAACTCCGCCATGCACGCGTGAACCTTGGCGGAACCAATCTAGGGCTCTGGCGGAGCTGTGCCGGGGACACTTCCCTCAGGGAGGAAATCATCACCAACGTCATCACTGCTTGATCCTCTCATCGGGAGGGTCGATCTCCATCAACATCTTCACCAGCACCATCTCCTCTCAAAACCCTAGTTCATCTCTTGTATGCAATCTTGTATCAAAACCACAAATTGGTACCTATGGGTTGCTAGTAGTGTTGATTACTCCTTGTAGTTGATGCTAATTGGTTTACTTGGTGGAAGATCATATGTTCAGATCCTTTATGCATATTATTACTTCACGATTATGAACATGAATATGCTTTGTGAGTAGTTACGTTTGTTACCGAGGACATGGGTGAAGTCTTGCTATTAGTAGTCATGTGAATTTGGTATTAGATTCGATATTTTGATGAGATGTATGTTGTCTTTTCCTCTAGTGGTGTTATGTGAGCGTAGACTACATGACACTTCACCATTATTGGGCCTAGAGGAAGGCATAGGGAAGTAATAAGTAGATGATGGGTTGCTAGAGTGACGAAGCTTAAACCCTAGTTTATCGTTTAGCCGTTAGAGGCTGATTTGGATCCATATGTTTAATGTTGTGGTTAGGTTTACCTTAATACTTCTTTTGTAGTTGCGGACGCTTGCAATAGGGGTTAATCATAAGTGGGATGCTTTTCCAAGTAAGGGCAGTACCCAAGCACGGTCCACCCACATACCAAATTATCAAAGTACGAGAGCAGCGAATCATATGAGCGTGATGAAAACTAAGCTTGCGATAATTCCCATGTGTCCTCGGGAGCTCTTTTCTCATTATTAGAAATTGTCCAGGCTTATCCTTTGCTACATAAAGGATTGGGCCACCTTGCTGCACTTTATTTACTTTATTTACTTGTTGCTTGTTACTATTTATCTTATCACAAAACTAGCTATTACCTATAATTTCGGTGCTTCGGAGAAAACCTTACTAAAACGCTTATCATTTCATACGCTCCTCGTTGGGTTCGACACTCTTACTTATCAAAAGGACTACGATAGATCCCCTACACTTGTGGGTCATCAAGACTCTTTTAAAGCGCCGTTGCTTGGAGTGTAGCGATTTTGGTGAGTGGAACTTGGTAAGAAAACATTTATATAGTGTGCTGAAATTTTACATTACTTGTCACTATGAAACTAATCCTTTGAGGGCTTGTCAGGGTATCTTCACCCGACCGGAAAAACAAAAGTTGCTCCTCAACCTACTGAACTTTATGAAAATATTTACTTTGAGATTCCTTGGTATGATAGAAAGCGCTAGCTAATCCATTTGCGGAGATGGGACATTGCATCGATTTACACCTTATCTTTGTGGATGAAGTTTGTGGATTATTTAAGCTTGCATGTATTCCGATGATGTTGTCAAAGGAAGGTCTTCCCTTTATCTTTGAAGGAGATGCATTGACATGGTATAGGCTATGTGATGATCACGAGATCTTGGAATTATAAGCAATTGAAGTTGGAATTTCACGGAAGTTCTATCCTATGCATCTTGTTCATCGTGATCGTAATTACATATATAACTTCTAGCCTCGCGAAGGAAAGCATCGCTCAAGCTTGGGGAGGCTTAAGTCAATGTTATATTCATCCCCCAATCATGAGCTCTCCGGAAATGATTATTCAAAACTTTTATGCTCGGCTTTCTCTTGATAATGCAACCATTTCGATACTTCTGTCTTTGGTTCTTATATCTTGAAGACTATTGATTTCAAATGGGACTTATTGGAAAGAATTAAGCGCAACTCTGAAATTGGGGTTACGGCGATGGTAAGAAGTCGGTATGACACCTAAGTTCGATTGTGTTAAATCTTTTATGGATACCGATGCTTTTCATGGATTTAGCACTAAGTATGGACTTGACTCTGAGATAGTAGCTTCATTCTATGAATCTTTTGCTACTCACGTTGATCTCCCTAAAGAGAAGTGGTTTAAATATAATCCTCCTGTTGAAGTGAAAGTAGTTACACCTATTACAGTTGAAGAAAAAACTATCACCTATAGTGATCCTATTGTTCCTACTACTTATGTTGAGAAACTCCTTTTCCTGTTAGGATAAAGGATCATGCTAAAACTTCATTTGTTGTTCGTAAGAGTAATACTAGGACTTATACACCTCTGAGCAAATCAATGTTAAACCTAGTATTGCTATGGTTAAAAATCTCTTGGATGATGATTTAGATGGGCATGTTATTTATTTACGTAATGAATACGCTAATATTGCTAGACCAAATACTAAGATACATAGACACATCGTAGGCATGCCTATTATTTACTGTTAAAATAGGAGATCATTGTTATCATGTCATATGTGATATGGGTGCTAGTGCTAGTGTGATACCTTATGATTTATATAAAGAAATTATGCACGACATTGCACCCGTTGAATTAGAAGACATTGATGTTACTATTAAGCTTGCTAATAGGGATACCATTAAACCTATTGGGATTGTTAGAGATGTTGAAGTCTTGTGTGGGAAGGTTAAATACCTGCTGATTTTCTTGTTCTTGGTTCCCCACAAGATGATTTTGTCCCATTATTTTTGGTAGACCCTTCTTGAATACAGCTAGTGCAAAGATTGATTGTGAAAAAGATACTGTCACCGTTGGCATAGATGGTATGTCTCATGAATTTAATTTTGCTAAGTTTCGTAGACAACCTCGTGATAGGGAACCACCTAGTAAGGATGAGATTATTGGTCTTGCTTCCATTGCTGTGCCTCCTACTGATCCGTTAGAACAATATTTTCTAGACCATGAAAATGATATGTTTATGAAGGAAAGAAGGGAAAAGATGAAGTGTTCCTTAAACAGGAACCTATGCTTAAACATAACCTTCCCGTTGAAATTCTTGGGGATCTCCCTCCACCCAAGGGTGATCCCGTGTTTGAACTCAAACCATTACCTGATAATCTTAAGTATGCTTATCTTGATGAAAATAAAATATATCATGTTATTATTAGTGCTAACCTTTGAGCAAGAAGAAGAAAGATTATTGAAAACTCGAAGAAGAAGCCGAGCAGCTATTGGATATACTCGGATGATCTTAAGGGCAACATTATGCCAACACAAAATTACAGTGGAGAAAGATGCCAAACCAGTTAGAGATCCTCAACGACGACTAAATCCCAAGATGAAAGAAGTGGTAAGAAAGGAGATACTAAAGCTCCTTGAGACAGGTATAATTTATCCCGTTGCTGATAGTGAATGGCTAAGCCATGTTCATTGTGTCCCTAAAAAGGGAGGTATTACCGTTGTTCCTAATGATAAAGATGAATTGATCCATAAAAGAATTATTACAGGTTATAGGATGGTAATTGATTTCCATAAGTTAAATAAGGCTACTAAGAAAGATCATTACCCTTTACTTTTTATTGATCAAATGCTAGAAAGACTATCCAAACACACATTTACGCTTTCTAGATGGTTATTCGGTTTCTCTCGGATACATGTCGTGAAGGATCAATCTAAAACTACTTTTACTTGCCCTTTTGGTACTTTTGCTTATAGGCGTATGCCTTTTGGTTTATGTAATGCACCTGCTACCTTTCAAAGATGCATGATGGCTATATTCTCGATTTTGTGAAAAGATTTGTGAGGTATTCATGGATGACTTCTCCGTTTATGGATCCTCTTTTGATGATTGTTTGAGCAACCTTGATCGAGTTTTGCGGAGATCTGAAGACACTAGTCTCGTCTGAATAGGGAAAAGTGTCACTTTATGGTTAATGAAGGCATTGTCTTGGGGCACAAGATCTCAAGAGAGTTATTGAAGTTGATAAAGCCAAAGTTGATGCTATTGAAAAGATGCCATGTCCCAAGGACATAAAAGGTATATGAAGTTTCCTTGGTCATGCCGATTTTTATAGGAGGTTCATTAAGGACTTTTCTAAAATCTCTAGGCCTCTGACTAATTTATTGCAAAAAGATATTCCTTTTGTCTTTGATGATGATTGTGTAGAAGCATTTGAAATACTTAAGAAAGCTTTGGTCACTGCACCTATTGTTCAGCTACCTGATTGGAATTTACCTTTTGAAATTATGTGTGATGCTAGTGATTATGTTGTAGGTGTTGTTCTAGGGCAAAGAGTTGATAAGAAATTGAATGTTATCCGGTATGCTAGTAAGACTCTTGATCTTGCCGGAGAAATTATGCTACTCTTGAAAAAGTTCTTAGCGAGTTGTGTTTGCATGTAATAAGTTTAGACCTTATATTGTTGATTCCAAAGTTACTATTCACTGCTGATCATCTTTGCTATTAAATATCTTATGGAAAATAAAGATGCTAAGCCTAGGCTTATTAGATGGGTTCTCTTGCTCCAAGAATTTTATTTTCATATTATTGATAGAAAGGGAGCTGAGAACCCGTTGGACAACTTATCTAGGTTAGAGAATGTTCTTGATGACCTTGCCTATTGATGATAGCTTTCACGATGAACAATTAGCGGTCATTAATGCTTCTCGTCTTGCTCCTTGGTATCTGATTATGCTAATCACATTGTTGCTAAATTTATACCGCCTAGTTTCACGTACCAAAAAAAAAGTTCTTTTATGATTTAAGACATTACTTTTGGGATGACCCACACCTTTATAAAGGAGTAGAAGGTGTTATTAGGCGTTGTGTGCTGAGCATGAGCAGGAACATATCCTATGCAAGTGTCACTTTGAATCCTATGGAGGACACCACTGGAGGAAGCGCACACAGGTACTACAATCTGGTTTTATTGGCATATTCTCTTCAAAGATGCTCGTAAATTGTCTTATCTTGTGATGAATGTCAAAGAGTAGGTAACATTAGTAGGCGTCAAGAAATGCCTATGAATTACTCTCTTGTTATTGAACCGTTTGATGTTTGGGGTTTTGATTATATGGGACATTTTCACGCCTCTAATGGTTATACACATATTTTAGTTCTGTTGATTCGTTACTAAGTGGGTAGAAGCTATTCCAACTAGTAGTGCTGATCATAACACTTCTATTAAAATGCTTAAAGAAGTTCTTTTACGGGTTTGGAGTCCCTAGATATCTTATGGTGATGGTGGTTCACATTTTATTCATGGTGCTTTCCGTAAAATGCTTGCTAAGTATGATGTTAATCATAGAATCGCATCTCCTTATCATCCATGATCTAGTGGTCAAGTAGAGTTGAGCAATAGATTGCTCAAATTAATTTTAAAAAGGCGTGAATAGATCTAGAAAGAATTGGTCCAAAAACTTGATGATTCATTATGGGCCTATAGAACGCATACAAAAATCCTATGGGTATGTCTCCTTATAAGATGGTTTATGAAAAAGTGTTTCATTTACCTCTTGAACTTGAACATAAGGCATATTAGGCTATTAAAGAGCTCAATTATGACTTCAAACTTGCCGGTGAGAAGAGGTTGTTTGATATTAGCTCACTTGATGAATGGAGAACCCAAGCCTATGAGAATGCCAAGCTATTCAAAGAAAAAGTCAAGCGGCATGATAAAGGATACAAAAGAGTGAGTTTAACGTGGGAGATTATGTGTTATTATTCAACTCTCGCTTAAGATTTTTGCGGAAAACTTCTCTCTAAAGGGAAGGCCCTTACGTTATCGAGGAGGTCTATCGTTACGGTGCCATAAAATCAACAACGAAGGCACAAGTCGAGGGTGGTAAACGATCAAAGAATTAAACATTACATTTCAGGTAACCCTATCAATGTTGAAACTAATATTATTGAAACCGTAACCCAGAGGAATACATAAGGGACACTTTCCAGAACGTTCCTGTCTTTGAAAAGGAATAGGTATGTGATGCGGTAAATAAACCGACTCCAAAACAACTCCAATGGCAATTTTATCAGTTTTGGAGTATTTAAGAATTTTAGGAAGAAAGAAGTAGTCCGAAAGGGACATGAGGCCTCCACGAGAGTGGGGGCGCACCCTCCCTTACTGGGCGCGCCCCCTGTCTCGTGGGCACCTCGTGTGCCTCCGGACTCCGTTTTCTTACGTTACATATATTAGTGCGTAAAATTCATTATATATACTCTGAAGGTTTTGAACACGTATCACACAAATATCCTCTGTTTCATTTAGCTGTTTACATTTTTGATTTAGAGCATTATGTCATCTCGGGATTGAAGGGAAAGCAATGTGGCTGATTACCTTGAAGACCCTAAGGTCTACAGGGACTTGGAGCATGTGGGCTGGACCTCTGAAGAAGAAGAATACTATGAGCCTAAAGGAAAGGAGGAGGCGAGTTGGGGCGAGGGCGAAACCCCATTACCTCAACTTTGGGATATGCATGTGGAGTTTAGAAAGTCAAGCCTCACGATGAAGCAAAGAAGCCAAGGTCGAGTTTATCCTTTTCACCTCTTGCGGGAAAATAAGCAGGAATTGTGCAAAAGAGTATTAAGCCTTGAGCAGGAGATCGAGGACCTAAAAGAGCAAAATACTATACTCAAGCGTAAATTGAGGAAGAAGCCTACATCATCAACAACTCCTACTCCATCACCTCAGGGACATAATCACATGGGTATGGGCACTCCTTGGCAGTTGCCAAGCTTGGGGAGAATGCCCGGTATCGTATCACCATCACACTCCTATCTTTACCGTTTTATTTAGTTCGATCCTTTTAGTAGTATCTTGATCTAGTAGATTGAAGTTTTGATATCAAGTAGTTTTGAGTTTTGCTTTGTGATCTCTATATGTAATCGAGTCCCGTGAGCTATCTATAATAAAGATTAGTGTTGAGTCAAGAGCTTTGCTATGTTGCTATGATCTTGAGGAAGTAGAAAGAATAAAAGAGTTCATATTGATCTTATGGTTAGTGATGACTTCACATATAGAAAGTATGAGGCATAAAAGTTGTTGAGAGTTGATAAGCGTAGTTTTGGTCATCGTTGCAATTAATAGGAAGTGATAAGGAAGAGGGTTCACATATAAATATATTATCTTGGACACCTTTTATAGTTGGGAGCACTCATTAAGTATGACATGCTAAAAGAGTTGACGTTGGACAAGGAAGACAACGTAATAGTTTATGTTTTCTCATCTCGGTTAAAGTATATTGTCATAGTTAAAGTATATTTTCATTGACCTTCCAAACATGTTGAGCTTGCCTTTCCCCTCATGCTAGCTAAATTCCTTGCACTAAGTAGAGATGCTACTTGTGCTTCCAAATATCCTTAAACCAGTTTTGCCATAAGAGTCCACCATACCTAGCTATGAATTGAGTAAGATCCTTCAAGTAAGTTGTCATGTTGCAAGCAATAAAATTGCCATCTAAATATGTATGACTTATTAGTGCGAGAGAAAATAAGCTTTATCGATCTTGTTGTGGAAGTAATAAAAGCGACGAATTTTATAATAAAGGTCCACATACAAGGGCAATATAAAGTGGCGTTCTTTTGCATTAAGATTTTGTGCATCCAACCCTAAAAGCACATGACAACCTCTGATTCCCTCTGCGAAGGGCCTATCTTTTACTTTATGTTTTTACTTTATGCTTGAGTCAAGGTGATCCACACCTTTCCCCTTTTCATTTTATCCTTTGGCAGGCTCCTCATGTTAGAAAGATCATGATATATATATCCAATTGGATGTAAGTTAGCATGGGCTATTATTGTTGACATCACCTAAAGGTGAATACGTTGGGAGGCAACACAATAAGCCCCTATCTTTCTCAGTGTCCGGCTGAAACTCCATAACCACGAGTATTGCGTGAGTGTTAGCAATTATAGGAGACTATAAGATAATTGAGTATGTGAATTTCTTTGAAAAGCTCTATTGTTGACTCTTTACGATGTTACGATAAATTGCAATTGCTTCAATGACTAAGATTATAGTTTGTTAGTTCCCAATGAAGTTTTTGAACCATACTTGACATTGTGAATTGATTGTCACTTGAGCATAGAAATCATATGACAAAATCGATATATGTTCTTTCATAAGAATGATCATGATGCCCTCATGATCGTATTTTATTTTATCGACACCTCTATCTCTAAACATGTGGACATATTTTTGATATCGGCTTCCGCTTGAGGATCAGCGAGGTTTAAGCTTGGGGAGTTGATCGTCCATTTTCCATCATGCTTTTATATCAATATTTATTGCATTATGGGCTATTATTACATTATATCTCAATATTTATGGCTATTCTCTCTATTTTACAAGGTTTACCATGAAGTGGGGAATCTTGGCGGCATTTGGAATTCTAGGTGGAAAAGAGCAAACATTGAAACCTATTACCTTGCTCCAAAATCACGAAACTCCACGAAACCTATTTTTGGAATTAATAAAATTATTGGCGGAAGAAATACACTAGGGGCCCACACCTCCCGGGAGGGTGGGGGCCACGCCCCATCTCTGGGCCCCTGGTGGGCCTCAGGTGTCCTTCTTTACGCTATATGAGAGCTTTACCTGGAAAAAATCATGGGCTGAAGCTTACGTGGCGAAACTCACGCGCCACGGTGAGAACCTTGCAGAACCAATCTAGGGCTCTGGCGGGCTGTTCTGCAGGGGACACTTCCCTCAGGAGGAAATCATCACCAGCGTCATCACCAGCGATCCTCTCATCGGAGGGTCGATCTCCATCAACATCTTCACCAGCACCATCTCCTCTCAAAACCCTAGTTCATCTCTTGTATCCAATCTTGTATCAAAACCACAAATTGGTACTGTGGGTTGCTAGTAGTGTTGATTACTCCTTGTAGTTCATGCTAATTGGTTTACTTGGTGGAAGATCATATGTTCGGATCCTTTATGCATATTATTACTCCTCTCATTATGAACATGAATATGCTTTGTGAGTAATTCGTTTGTTCACGAGGACATGGGTGAAGTCTTGCTATTAGTAGTCATGTGAATTTGGTATTAGTTCGATATTTTGATGAGATGTATGTTGTCTTTTCCTCTAGTGGTGTTATGTGAGCGTCGACTACATGACACTTCACCATTATTTGTGCCTAGAGGAAGGCATAGGGAAGTAATAAGTAGATGATGGGTTGCTAGGTGATGACTTAAACCCTAGTTTATCGTTGTAGCCGTTAGGGAGCTGATTTGGATCCATATGTTTTAATGTTGTGTTTAGGTTTACCTTAATACTTCTTTTGTAGTTGGGATGCTTGCAATATGGGTTAATCATAAGTGGGATGCTTGTCCAATTAAGGCAGTACAAGCACCACAGTCCACCACATACCAAATTATCAAAGTACGAGCGAAGAATCATATGAGCGTGATGAAAACTAGCTTGCGATAATTCCCATGTGTCCTCAGGGAGCTCTTTTCTCATTATTAGAAATTGTCCGAGCTTATCCTTTGCTACATAAAGGATCCAGGCCACCTTCTTGCACTTTATTTACTTGTTGTTCGTTACTATTTATCTTATCACAAAACTATCTATTACCTATAATTTGAGTGCTTGCGGAGAAAACCTTCTTGGCTTAAAACGCTTATCATTTCATACACTCCTCGTTGGGTTCGACACTCTTACTTATTGAAAGGAATACGATAGATCCCCTACACTTGTGGATCATCACGGTGCTCACTACCGAAGACCTACCTTACATTACATTGCGGAAGAATGTAAGGTACTACATATTCCTCTCAAAACTATGTCAGTGTGTGCTATGTTATGGTTTGCAACTTGGGAGTATCCTAGTATGTAGTGGTGGTGTGTTGAGCATCATTTTGAATATTTTATGTAATATATGTATGGATGTGAACCTATTTAGGCGTGACAGCGAATCGAATATGTTTATCATTATTATTATGGTTTCATCATTTGCGGCACCAGTTTGTTGTTTTGAATGCGTCTATGATGTTTTAAAACATGTGAAATGTAGTTTATCGAGACATGGTTAGTAAAAGTTGTATTAATTTTTCATTTGGCTGTTTGCTTCTTCTTTTCATTGCTAATTGCACTGCTAGCATGGTAGT